>JAPTHA010010672.1:0-10014 GCA_029814585.1 Gymnapogon annona | reverse complement strand
GCAAGGGAGGGGCTAAAGAGCCACATGCGGCTCCGGAGCCGCAGGTTGCCGACCCCTGCTCTAACCTAAATGGCGCATCAGGGTGTTCATTGTTCATGTGTGTATGTCTGATGTTAACATTACTCTGAGTAATAACATTTTTCACACTATTAACAGTTTCCATCATCACCTTAAATGTCGCCAATGGATAAAAAACACTAGAAATGTATGTATTCCAGCTATAAAGTTGGCATGAGCACCACATATTTCCAAGGTCCTTTCACTATTGATACATCTGAACGTGAGTGTGGAAAAGTTTGGACGGCAGGTTTTTGTGCGTTCGCACATTTCATACACGTGGCTCCTGAAATAAATATATCAACACCACCACGAAGATATGGAACAAAGGAGACTTGGGGTTCCTGGGGAAGACATCTTCAGGTCAGATTCTGTATGTGTGTGTGTGTGTGTGTGTGTGTGTGTGTCCTATACACCAAAAACCAAGCCAACAAACTCTAAAACTGAAGTTGTACAACAAACTTTGTTTTTGTAAAATTTTCCAATTTCATTTTGAAATTCCCCCGGCACGGGGATCATACATGCAATACATGCTCCAAACGTCACACATTAGTTTCAGAATGGGAGTTGTTCCTTTTACACAGCATTACAGAATCATGACTCCACCTTTATCAGGCTTCTGTTTCTATCTCCAGAGGTGTTACAGAGGTGGAACCAAATGATCCACCATTACATTTACACAGATGTCATTCCAGAATAAAGGTTACATTTTCTCCGAATAGAAGTGTTGTGTAAAATGGACTAGTATTTCAGAAACTGCTGATCCACTGAATTTTCCATGCACTGTCATCGCTAGGGTTTACAGAAAATGGTCTGAAAAAGATTCTATATGCAGTGAACAGTAGTTCTCTGAGTAAAATGCCTTGTAGATACCAGAGGTCAGAGGAGAATGCCCGGACAGATCTGTGTTGAACAGAAACACCACGGCCTGTGTGAGTATTGTTATGTCCACCGGGTGCTTCCCACAGGAATGGACATCATGTCATGAGGCTCTCATCAACTCTAACTGGCTTCTTGAATATTTCAGTGAGTTCACCATACACAGATGGTCTCCTCAGTTTCCAGATCTCAATCCAATAGAACACCTCTGGGATGTGGTGGAATGGCAGATTTACATCATGAAAGTCCAGTCTATAAACCTGCAGCACTGCATGATGCTTTCATGTCAGTATTGTCAAAAACCTCTGATAAATTCATCCAGCAGCTTGCTGAATCTACACAAATAATTCAAGTGGTTATGAGGGTAAAAGATGTCCAATCTAATACTAGCAAGGTGAATGGAACAAAGATACTGGCGAGTGACTTCTACACTTAGTATTGTACTGTTTATGTGTGTATGTGTGTGTATGGCCTTTTTGTGTATACTTATTGTTTTATCAAATGCCTCCAGGTGAGAGTGCAGTGACAGCAGAGAGGAAGAAAGTGGGTGTGTTCAGATTCAGAATCAGACTCACATAGTGGATAGTACACAGTGCATACATTACATACCATATACATTATATACCTGCTGTTTTCTACAGTAGGACACAGTGCACCACATAGTTACATGAAGGTGATATTTTCTGTTACAGTTTTACATAGAAAACCTTTGATACAAACGACAATCGTATTAATAGAGATTTGTTTTTCTCTGTCTAGGGGTGGGCAATCTTTTTGGTTCAGGGGCCACATTGACTTTAAAAAATTGACAGATGAGCTGGTCCAGCACCCAATGCTGGACCGGCATTGGGTGGTCCAATGCCGGCCCAATGCTGGACCACCCAATGCTGGACCACCATTGGGTGGTCCAGCATTGGGTCCACTATCAATCAATCAATCAAATTTTATTTATATAGCCCTTAATCACACAACAGGTCTCAAAGGGCTTCACACACCCACAGATGACATCCCCCCAGGGCAAGGAAAAACTCAAAAAACCCCAGTAAAATAGAAACCTTGAGAAGGGACCACAGGAGGGGGGAGGTCCCCCTTCCAGGACCACCAGGCTGCAATGGATGGATATCAAATATAAACAAAAAAAACCCATTACATGTAGCTCTTATTCTTTTTATTTCTGCAAACACAAAAAAACCCTCATCATGACTAATAATATCCTTCATTTTTAAAGTGAATCCACCCAAGACAGTGTTAATACTACCATTTGCTTTCAATGGGAACAGTGTTGTTGACCTTTTTTAACCAGTGCATCAAAATCTGGTGTTACCGTATTTTCCACACTATAATGTGCACATAAAAGCTTGTAATTTTCTCAAAAAATGACACTGCGCGTTTTAACCCAGTGCGCCTTATGTTTGCATTGAGATCCAAAATCTGTACAAATGTTGTGTGGTTTTAGTCCGCTGATGGGAAAATGGTCCAGGAAGCCCAACAAAGAATCAAAAGGAACTGATAACCATCAGACACAGGTTTTTAGGTGGCATCCAACAGACCCCTACAGACCAGACCCGCAGGAACGAGACCCACGTGAACCAGAGCCAGGCCGCAAACCAGATCCGATGCGAGTGTGGTCTGGTCGGATCTGAGCCGACGCGGATCACATCCGCGCTGCGCCAGTCTGGGAGCTTGTTTGAGCTCCCACACTCATTGAAATACTTTACCTAAACTTAACCGTACTCACCAATCCGCATGCTCTTTCACGGAAACGAAAGTGTCCTCTGATTAGCTTGTAGCGACTTAGCAATGGCGCCACCAAAAAAACCCCCAGAACTCTTGCGATGCTGAGAGACACTGACGCGTGACATGACGGCAGTGATCAGATGCGGTAATAAGGCAAATGTGGGGGGGATTAAAAAGACAGGCCTGCTGTGGCCGAAGGGGCCCCTCGCGCTGTAGTTTGCCTACCTCTGGTCTAGTGTCTATTTTTCACTCTTTCAAACATTATGTTAGTTTTATTGCAAATGATCTTTTAAGTGAAAATACACTGTAGCAAATTGCGCTTGAATTTTTGTATATAATTAGGCGCATGGTAGCAGGTGGCAAGAAATGCACTGATTGCAATAATTATGAATGACCATAGGACAAAGTAAGAGGATGACAGTAGTGCATTGTGATGTGCAGTCTATAACGGAGATGTAAGATGTTAAAAATAATATCCAGTTCACACTCTGATACACAATATATACTGAGCTTTACAGTCTTCTCACCAATTAATACTTTTTGGTTAAAATCAGTGTCAAACAGTGGTGGTGTCTATGAAGAAAATGTACAAAAATAAGTCCTTGTTTACAATGGAATACAAGTATACTTATGTATACTTGACCTTGAAATTTTATACAAAAGTTTTTTTTTTTTGAGTGATTTGAAAACGGCATTCTTTTCCTTCCCTTTCTCTATTTGCTTTATCTTGCACAAATGAATGCTTTCTTCAAAAAAATCAAACAAAATGAGTTTTAAAAATGTGGAAAAATGGCTGTCAGCAAATGGTGAGAAGGAGAGGCACAGCCCATGGTGCTGTGGTTAAAAGAAAAAGCAACGCCGTGGCTGACTTCGACAGGCTGATTTCATTTGGTTTCATCAGACTCTGACTGCAGACGGACCCAGTTAGCACCATTCGTCTTATTGGGCTGTCGATGGACATGTACTCAACAAACAGGGTTACCGAGGCTTTAGTTTGGCTCTGTTCAGGCTCACAATGACAGGAGCCACTTCAAACTAAATAAAAATAACAAGGGAGCTGTTGGATTTAATTTAAAGATCATATTTCACTTGAATTCTTTTAGAATTGTGCGAGTGGTGCTGTGGTGCTTTCAGCAAAAAAGAAAATGCTCTCAGAACAGACTGGTGAGGATGATAATCTTTTTTTTTATCTTCATTTTAAAAAAAAATGTTAGTCATATCATATTTTACCAAATGAGGGAAATGATGTCATTGGAGAAGCGAGTGGATGCCACTGAAGCGTATCTCACATTGAAAACAGGGTGGTGGGCTTCAGAAGGAAGGGGTGGGGGTGCAAATGGATGACATGTATTATTAATGAGCAGAATATGAGATGGAAGCAGTTGAATGGTATGTCGTTATCAGTGGGGGGTATGAGTCATACTAATTACTGGCCATCGCTGGAGCTGATGCTGAACACCCAACAGTGCAACATGATGCTATACATGTCAAGCAGCAGTAATAGCTTTGCCGTGCACAGTATTTGAAGGTAACATGAAATGAAAACACACTAAAGTGCTGGGAGATTATTAAAACTTTGAAACAGTTATGAATCCAGAATTATCTGCATTGAAAAAAAAAGTCCAACTTTAAACATGAAAAATATCCTTCAAAATTTGGTTAAATCATGTATTTCAAGGAGAACAGTCTGCCATTGGCGTAAGCATTTCATTCTTGGTAAGAATTCTCTAAATGAGTCTGACATTCTTGCCATTAACATTAGAGCTTAAAACTAGACCAAGGTTTAACTCACAATAAGTCCATAGGTCGGATTCTATTTACTGACTCAAACCTTTTGGTTCAGTCGTCTGATGTGAATTATTTCACCCATTAAAAAAAAAAAGATAAAAAATAAAGATGTGTGAGGCCAGGATATAGAACCTGTAACCAATTGACTGTTACAGTATCTGCTCAAGCAATTACACAGGTGGAGTAATCATCTTTAGTGAGATCCGGAACTAATGTTTTCTCCTTAGTTTAAGCAATTATCCTTCTTGATCTAACAGGTCTAACAGCTAATATTTCTCTTTTCCATCCGTCTATGAATGATGTCAAAAAAAAACATTACAAAATTTAATAAAGATTTCCCAATGATATTTCAAAGTTCTACTGGCATCTTGAATGCAGACATCAAATCAGGTAAAAGCATGCTATTGTATGAAAAAGTTTAATATCACAGCAAAAAAGCCCTGTGGGAAAATCCAGAATTAAACACATTATTGGGTTGTACAGTAAATTCAAATTAATCATCTGTGAGTGCAGTGGGAAAATTGCACTTTTCTTTAAATAATTCTTTCTTAAAATAAGAAAATATCTTGTAAGGATGATAAAAATTCTCATTTTAAGCAGAACATATTTGTTTCAAGCCTCATAGTGAAAGTGGTTTTATCTACGATGCATACAATATACTACATCTATACTATGTTCTTAAATTAGACCCACATTTTGTATATGAGGCCCCGGGTCAATATTAGCCCTGTGAGTTGGACTAGCTAGAAAACTAGTGAGTTCAAAGGGCAAACAGCGTTTTAATTTATTTATTTTTACCATAATTGGTCATACTATACTATGTTGATAAATTTGTTCATACTTGAATTTGGAAGGATTGGCAGCTGGATAGCTCAGTTGGTAAGACACCAGGCTGGTGCATAGGGGGTCGGGTTCAATTCCCGGAATGAGTGTCCAGTGTGGGTCCTTGGGCAAGGCCCCTCACACTACTGCCTCCTGTAGCCACAAGGGTCTCATTGTGCTGGTGAAACCTCGGTTGTGTCAGGAAGGCCATCTATTGTAAAAACTCCTGCCAAACCATGCAAATTGCATTTGCTGTGGTGACCCTGGAAGGGAAAAAGCCGAAAGACTCATCACTTGAATTAAGGATATATTACTATATTTTGTGGACTATAAGTCACACCAGCCAAAGACTTCATAATAAAGAAGAAAAAAAAACATATAATTTGCACTGAACTATAAACTGAATTTTTGAAGGGAAATTTATTTTACAAAATCTGAGACGAAGAAAAGACATTTAATATTGAAAGGAAAGTTATTGTCTAGCTGTCTAGCCAAAGTTACTGTTCGTTGTTTTCCAGATCCAGAAGCAGACCCAACTCTACGGATATGATATAAACCATTTATTTGCAGAGTGGGGAGAAATTAAAAACAGGACAGGTTGCTGGGCGAGTTCGGGTACAGCGCTGAAGTCAGAGAGCGGGGCTTCGTCACAGAGGTGGGTTTGCAGTTTGGTGTGGTCATGGCTGTGGCAGGGTGAGGAGCAGAGAGCACAAGTAGGCACTGAAAGTAACAAAAGCACAAAATATCATGAGCACAGGACGCGAATCACATTGACACAAATTACAGTAGTTTCAGCTAATGACCATTGTACCGCTGAAGCAATGGGACACTGACAACTCCTTCCACTTCCAACAGGGCTTAAAAGGAGTCACTGATGAAACTGATGCAGAACAGCTGTGTGATGACCAGATGTAATAAAAGTGTGCATGTGAGCCAAACAAAGTGAGAGAAACAAATTGCTCCACCCCACCTGACTGGGAGGAGGACGTACTCAGACACAGATCATCACAGTAATAATAATAACAGAATAGAGAACAACAGGCTGAATAGGTGTACATATGCTAACATAACACACTGATGGTTATTCATCTAATGAAGCATAGACAATGAACTGGTTATGTGTCTGGTGTGTGAACATAAAATATTAACAGATACTCAGATAACTATAACATAAACAACATACTAATAAGTTTATGAAACTCTCCATCTCACTCCAAATCACTAAATCCATTGAATTCTTCATCCTCAGTGTCACTTCTGAACAACTCCGCCAACTCTGGAGGTAAATGAAGCATCACTTCCTCTTCTGCGTGGCTGTTGTCAGACTCAGCATCAGTTCTGATTATTCCAGCCTTTCTGAATCCCAACTCAGTGGCTTCAGTTGTCACTGAAATCCATACTTTGTAGATCTATCCAATGACTTGTAGGAAAATTGCATGGAGCATCCTCCCGGTTGCTGTGAAACTATGCTCTCTATGCATCATGCACTGCTTCCACATGTGATGCAGAACTGCCTTAAAACTCCGGTTCACAAACATGTCAAGTGGCTGGAATACTTTTGTTAAGCCTCCAGGGTTGTTGAGTAGAATGCCCCCGCACGGTTTACAGCGAGAAAATAACAAACGTGAAATGCATGAATGAATGTATGAAAATATATTGTAATAATATCACATATAAGTCGCACCTGAGTATAAATTGCACCCCGGCTAAAGTATGAAAAAAGTGTGACTTACAGTCCAGACAATACAGTACCTAAAATAAGGAGAAAACCTTGATTGCATATGTGGCAAACCTGTTGCACATTGTGGGAGCTAATTTTTAGATAATTTTACTCAAAAAAGCAGGAAAATTCTGACATAGAAAAAGTACAATATATGTTATAAAACAAAGACTGACATTGTTGCCCCGCCAAGATCATCAGCCCATATAATGAAAAAAAAAATTAATACACTTGAAATAACAAAATTTCCATTTCTTAAAAAATCCCTTTTTGAAGCATGACTTCCATTTACAGAACCTAGAAAAGCTTTTCGTGTATTTTAAAGTCATTTATTCAAGTATGATCTAACGTGGTGCTTTCAATACTTCTTAACTTTGTTCTTCAGGATGTTCTTTAAAAAAATCAGTACCTCTTTTTCTCCTTTCTGCCTTAATTTAGCATTTAGATGAAATGCGTTTTTTTAAGGCAGATGTTTCAAAGTCCCTAAAACCACCTTATTAAATAATCCATTATTTTGGCTGGTGGGCTGTGTGCAAGGTAAGAAGTGTAATTGCCCATTGCTTTTGATTTTCCCAACTTTCCAAGCATCACTTTGATGACTTTGAAATAATGCTTTCACTAGTTAAGAAAAAAGGGGTTCTGGGTGCATAATTGAGTGTCAGTCTTAGCCAGTGTCCCTGTCCCCACTCCCCTCCGGAGAAGTGGTTACTTTCTCAGTTATTGCCATGTTTTTGTGTTGTAAAAAAGTTACATCAATATAAATAATTTCACAACTTTTTCTACCTTTAATGTGACCTAAAACCTGTAGAATGCAATTGAAAAACAAACAGAAATCTTTCAGGGAGGTGAATTAAAAATAAACAACTGAGATAATGTGGTTGCATAAGTGTGCACACCCTTTTATAACCAGGGATGTGGACGTGTTCAGATTTAACCAATTACATTCAAACTCATGTTAAACTGGAGTCAGCATATACCCGTCACCAATTAAGGTGCCTCTGATAAATCCCAAATAAAGTTAAGTAGTTCTAGGAGGCTTCTAGAAGGCTGACATTTTTGCAGCCACATCTTCCACATCCACATCTTCATGCCATGGTCCACAGAGAGCTTCCAAAGCATCAGAAGGATCTTATTACTCAAAGATGTCAGACAGGGGAAGGCTACAAAAGAATTCCCAAGGAATTAAATATACGTTGGAACACAGTGAAGAACGTCATCATGAAGTGGAGAAAATATGGCACAGCAGTGACATTACAAAGACTAGGATGTCTACCCAAAACTGATAAGACGAGAAGAAAACTAGTCAGGGAGGCTGCCAAGAGGCCGACACCAACACCGAAGAAGCTGCAGAAATTTCTGGCAAGTACTGGCTGTGTTGTACATGTGACAACAATCTGCTGTCTACATCATATGGCTGGGCATGGGGTAGGATGGAAAGACCAACAACCAAACCCAGCTTAATTCTCCAAAAATGCATTTGAAATGTCCAAACCAATGTGGGAAGATGTGTTATGGTCTGATGAAACCAAGTTGAACTTTTTGGACATGATTCCAAAATGTACATTTGGTGCAGAAACAACACTGCACATCACCAAAATAACACCATACCTACAGTGAAGCATGATGGTGGCAACATCATGCTTTGGGGTTGTTTTTTGTCAGCTGGAACTGGGGCCTTAGTCAGGGTGGATGGAATTATGAACAGTTCAAAATTCAAGTCAGTGTTGGCACAAAACCTTCGGCCTTCTGTTGGAAAGCTGAAGATGAAGAGGAACTTCATCTTTCAGCATGACAATGACCAGAAACACACATCAAAATCAACAAAAGAATGGCTTCACCGGAATAAGATTAAGACATCGGAATGGCCCAGCCAGAGTCCAGACCTGAATCCCATTGAACATCTGTGGCGTGATCTGAAGAGGGCTGTGCACAAGAAATGCCCTCACAATCTGCCAGATTTGGAGTGGTTCTGCAAAGAAGAGATCAAGATGTGCCACGCTGTTAGGCTCCTACTCAAAAAGACTGAGTGCTGTAATAAAAGCCAAAGGTGCTGTAACAAAGTATGAGTTTAAGGGTGTGCATATTTATGCAACTGTCTGTCTTTGGTTTTAATAGTATTAAACATAAGTTTCCCATTAAATGGCCTACTACAGGTTTTAAGTATCAAGGGGTAACCTGTAAAATCTTTATAAGATTAATTTAGTTGGTCTGCTTCAGAAGGTGGGTGATGATTTAGGCAGAATTAATGTCATAAAGCTGAATATCCTACCTAGACTCCTTTATATGTTTCATTCGCTCCCGATCTAAGTCCCAACGACAACTAATTCGGAAATTTATATGGCAAGGTAAGACACTAAGAGTTAGCTTGGATAGCCTAACCTTGAGCTCTGAGGGTGGAGGTTTGAAACTCCTGAACATCCAGATATTATGCTGCACATGTCAGATTTCTGGCCCAGATGTTTGATACGGGCCCCCATGGGTCTATATTGAAAGGATAGAGATGAAAGAAGAGATACCAATGAATATATTGTACAAATTGGATAGAAAAACTATTAAAACAGCAACTGAACAAACCCACTAATCATCCACTCAATCCAAATCTGATACAAACTTCGGGATTTGTTTGAGATGGAAGGGTCCCTCTCTCCTAAAACCCCACTATGGGGAAACGGATTATTACCCATGATGCTCCAGAGAGGTAACTTTAAATCTTGGCAGATGAAAGACATATGTTGTATAGAACGCTGCTAGAGGGATGGATAATTTCTGCCTTTAGAACAACTAAAAGAAAGGTTTGAGTTGACAAAGCAGAGCAAGAACTAAATGGGAACGAGTTCTAGGAATCACCAATGAAGAGGAAGCTGTGTAGAGATGGAGTCACCTCTAGTTTAACTGCTAGGTATAAATTGATACAGTTCAACTTCCTACATCAGTTACGCTATGTCTACGTGTCGTGTTGTTATATTGTCATGATATGTGCTCGTGTGCTGGGTGTTTTTTTGCTCCCCCCG
>JAPTHA010010662.1:0-10014 GCA_029814585.1 Gymnapogon annona | reverse complement strand
CTGAGACCAGCAGGTGTTGGGTGTTATTGAGGGGGGTGATGGTCTGGGTGGTGACCAGCCCGGGGCACACGTCCAAAGTCTTAGCACGGACCAGGTTCGGTGTGAACTGGATCCATTTCTCGAGAAACATCGCACTCAAGATGAAATTAAAAATCAAGGTCATCAGGAATATTGGTCTGGAGAGTTTTCTTGGGTCCATCCTGCTGGAGACGCTGGAGTCCAACCTGAGGAAGAGTGACCGACAAAGGAGAGTTCAGTCCCGTCGGAGGTCATTAGATTAGATAGAACTTCATTTATCCAACTACAATAAGAATATTATACCACAACATCCATAGAAGTACCTCAGTGTGTCGGTCGCAATTTACCAGAAAATCTGTCCAACTCTTCCTGAGATCACAGATGATGAGGAGCAGGTGCAGAGGTGGTGCCAGCAGACTCTGCAATGCTCATCTGACACCAGTACACACCGTGTATCACAGCACAAATCAAACACTGAAACTGGTTTCTCCTGTTTTGTTCTTTGTTTTGGGAATGAGACTGTCTCGAATCTTAAGAGCAGAGTTCTGCCAAAAAAATGAATATTAAAATTCCACTTACATTTGAAATATTATACCTGGGTAAAACTGAACTGTTGAATCTAAAAAGAAAGGATGATTATAAAATACTGAGGATAATGTTGTTAGCCTGTAGAAAAGCGGTCACCAGGAGGTGGACAAGTGATCAGGTGCCAAAAGTGGAGGAATGGGTAGATATTATGTTAAGTATTTACAATATGAAAAAATTGACGGCCTCACTATTATTTTCAAATTTTTGTTCAAAAAAGGGAAAAATAATTACTTCCACAGATATGGACATTGTATGGACACAATATTTGTGATGTACTAAATAATATTTTCATGGTAATACATGTGATGTGTTCATTATGGAAAAGACAATAAAATATAAATAATAAAAAAAAAGAGCAGAGTTCTGCCATCAACTGCACACACATGACTCAGAGCTCTGCGTCCCACTCCAACCAAGATCGCGACAGAGAGGACTTCGATAGATGAATATATGGTCAGAACATTTTCACTGTTTATAGTACTGTTTACATTGTTACTTGGTCCATCTTATTTATTTTGATTATTTATTATTTCTATTGACTGTGAGTGTTGTCATATTTACACTGCAGTTACATTCGGCTACATCAACTGTGCACTTTTCTATTTTCCATATTTATTTGTGTTTCCAGATTCATTGTGTGTATGTGTGTGTGTGTGTGTGTGTGTGATGACAATAAAGGAAGTCTAATTCAAAGTCTATATGTGGCAAAACATGCAGTTTTATTTCTTCCACCTCCTTGAAAATGTGCAAACAATTTTTACTTTCAAACAAAACAAAACAAAAACTGAAAACTTTACAAGAAAAAAAGTGATGTATTTCCAACAGTGACAAAAGCACAATGTAAAAGCAACAAGACCTGGACACGCACTTCAGCTCCACTCTCCCCTATCAGAACATTTTTGGAATGTTATTATCTACAGTACATCACACGGTGAAGGCTCGCGGAACATGCCTTTTGTTGTTTTTAGGTATAAACACAAAACAGTGTTTTCCTGTTTCCTGGATCCACGTCAGTGAGGTGCAGTTTGACTTTATGACAGTGGTGGCAGCTGAAGCCTCGTGAAGCACTCGGGCTTTCCTCACAATTGTGCCGAGAAAGATTCAAAGCTTCAAGACTTCAGTGTTGGTGACATCTGGTGGACTCCTGAAGTCAGAGCAGCCTCTAAAGAGCACGGCTGAAGCACTGGCTCTGTTTCAGTCCAGGTGTTTGCTTCATTCATAGCAAATAATGATTATATCGTCATTACAATAAAATATGCAGATGTCCGCCCCCTTACTCTGAAACACATTCAAGATTAACCCAAAGAATAAATGCAAATGATATGAAGGGTTCAGCGTTGCTTAAGGCTTTATTTAAAAACTGTACTAAAAGTGCCTGACAGCCAATGACACCCACACACACGGTGAAAGACTGAGCCAATGAAAGGCTTCGAAACATTTTGAAGAGACGAACCACAAGTAAAGACATCAGACAGGATACAAAAGGGAATCTATCAAAATGAAGCAGGAAGTGACCAGACAAAAAACCAATGTCAGGGAGCAGACGTGACACCAAGTGCCTCACCTTTGTGGAGCTGATCCGGTTTCTTCTGTCATGAATTATCGGCCGTTTTGGAGAAGATTCTCTCCCAGGTGACTGATGTTTCCATGATGCGCTGTCTCCGTGTCATCACCTGAGTAAGATGTAGATAAATTGAAGCCTTGCTCTCCCACCGGTTCAGAGGGTCTGCATTTCTCTGGCAAAGGAGCTCATCAATGTCGGATCCTACTTCCTGTATTGTATCTGCGGAGGGACTCCTTCGGGTAGTGCCTCTACTTGATCGTTCTTCAAAGAACCTCCAAACAGCAGATGCCTGTTGCTCCTTCCGCTCTGCTGTCATTAAAGACCAGCTTCTTGAATCTTGGATCAAGAATGGTGGATTCAGAGAGAACCGGTCCTGGAGGGCTGGTGTCCCTGCATGTTTTAGATGTTTCCCTCTTCCATCACACCTGGATGTCATTACATCATCATCAGGCTTTCAGATTAGTCCAATCACTGATCAGTGATTAGTGATTGGACCAGGTGTGATGGAAGAGGGAAACATCTAAAACCTGTAGGGACACCGGCCCTCGAGGACCAGGATTGAAAACCCCTGCACTAATGGCTGGACAGTTCTCAGGTGCATGTGCAGGTAGTTTGTGGATCCGGCTCTATATGATATTCTTTCTTGCAGACTCTACACTCTGCCTTTGTATGTTGAAATGGTTCTAGATTGTGTTTCTTCTCCTGGTGACGCTGGTTTTCTTTACTGCACCTTTTCTAATGTGTCAATGTTGTCTCTTCTTGTTTCCCCTGGCTCTCATTTGTGCTACCGCTGCTGCACCCACTGTTCGGCGCATGAATGCAAACGGGAGGCACAAACACACATCGACCAATCACGGGCAGCTTGAAGAGAGAAAAAAAGTGGGAGAGAGAGAGAGAGAGGGTGAGAGAAAGAAAAGGTGCCGACTCCCCTGGTTCATTTCAAAGAGCTGTTTCATTTTCGACCGACCCATCACTGATAGCACTTTTTATTGCCGGTTACAAAGAACAAACAACTGTTAAAGATTAACCTATCACTGTCGACAGGCTCTGTACCACAGTCCTTTAAAGTAGATCTAGTCAAACCTCTTCTTAAAAAGCCCAGCCTTGACCCTGCAAGGTTTAGCTCATTAGAAACCCATATGAAATCTAACGTTTATATATAAGGCTCTGGAGTAAATATCAGCTAGTCACTTATGCCACTTCCTTAAATCCAACAGTCTATTTGAATATTTCCAGCCTGGTTTTAGGGACCATCGTAGCACAGGAACAGCACTGGGCGGGGTCAGCAATGACCTTCTAACTGTTCAAGATAAGGGACTTGTTTCTATGTTGGTTTTGTACGACTTCTATGTATGAATTCTATGTAACTGATCGTGTCTAGTTTCTTGACATTAGTAATGAATCCTCTCAGTCTGCTATAGTTAGTAATGGTGTTCCTCAAGGTTCAATTCTTTTACTGATACTGTTTACGGTATTTTATACATGCGTCCGTTAGGAAACTAATGAGGAAACACTCCATTAACTTCCATTGTTGTGCTGATGATACCCCATTATATTTACCTATTATATTTGATGAGTCCAATAGGCTAATTAAACTGCAGAAATTACAGAGATCAAAGACTGGTCCACCAACTTTCCGCTGTCAAACTCTGACAAGACTGAAGTCTTGTGCTTGGCGCAAAAACTGATAGGGTCCAGTGACATCCAGCACCTCTACTGTAATTACTGATTTGTCATTTAACCCCAGCATTTGACAGATTTCCAGAACTGCCTTTTTCCATCTCTGTAACGTTGCAAACCGGGCATTTTCTGGCACGGAAAAGTTAATCCATGCCAGACTATTGCAACTCACTCTTCTCACGCTGACCCCAAAAAGACCCTGAATACCCTTTAGCTAATCCAGAATGCTGCTGCCCATGTATGTGACTAGAACCAATACCACAGACCATATTTGTCCTGTGTTGTCTTCTCTACACTGGCTCCTATCAAAGCTACAACAGACGCTCAAATACTTCTCCTCACGTACAAAGCCCTTCACAACCAGGCACCTACTTATCGGAAAGAGTTTTTAGTGCTATACAATCCATCTAAAGCACTCAGTTTTCAACGTACAGGTTCAGTGGTGGTTCCTGGAGTCTCCAAAAGTAGGACGGGACCTAGAGCCTTCATCCATCAAGCTGCTCTGTTGTGGAACCACCTTCCTACCTCGGTCCGAGGGGCAGACACCCTCTCTATGTTTATGAGTAGTCTTAAAACCTTCCTTTTCCATTCAGTTTCTGGTTGGGGTGGCTCAGGCTGCTCTGAGTTCTGCTATAGGCTGACACTGCTGGGAGACTCACCACACACTCCTCCTACTTGATCTCACCCCTACCCCTCCTCCTCTAACTTTCTTTTTCCTAATCTTCTCCACTACTCCAGCTCTTCTTTGCTCCTCCTCCTGTCTAAACTCCACACTGCTTCTCCTCTCTGACTGTTTTCTCTTCTGATGCTCTCTGAAATTTCTCCGAGTGGGACAAATAAAGGTACATGGAATCTATCTCATCTATCCACGTCTCAGTAAATACACTTTACTGACTTGACTTCTTCCCCGGAGGCTGTGTGGTTTGTGTCTTTGCAGATCATGATGCCATAATGTAAAAATGCAGTAATATACATCTACAAGACAAAAACATGGTTAGACATTGGCAGGGAAAAAAACATTTACATTGCCAAAGCGGTTGTGCAGAAAACATATGGAAACAAAAAAAAAATCAATAATACTGCAAAGTAACAAATTAGATTAAGAAGAAAGAATTCAGAATTAAATAAAAAACAAGTGTAATTTCCATTTTCTCTTGGCATATTTGCTATATATAATGTCTTTGTACAGTCTTTATGGTGCCGGTAGTCCCTATGGTGCTGGTAGTCCTTATGGTGCTGGTAGAGTTTATGGTTCTGGTAGCCACCAGCCAAAAATGCCAAAAGCGTGTGAATACATGTTAACAGAAAATCCTACAACAGGAAAATCATAAATTGAAAATTACAACGAAAAAAGACACTTTACGTGGCAAAAGGTCGCAATATTAGAATTTACAAATTAAATGTAGAAAAACGACTAGAATTCAAAGTTAAAATTAAATCAACCACAAATACTCAGAAACAAAGGGAATACTCTCTAAAGGAGACAAGACAAGGCTAGACAGAAGGGTCGGGCTCACAGGCCAAGGCACACAACGATCTGACAAAAAACATGGGTACTGGACAAGTCAGTTCATTGCAGGGTCATCAGTCACACACATTCATACACAGACAAGATGGGTGAAGTGTCTTGCCCAAGGACACAATGGCACATGATCAGGAAAGAGTGGGAATCGAACTGCCGACCCTTCGGTTACCAGACAACCTGCTCTACCACCCGAGCCATGGCCAACCCCCCCATTTCATTTTTGTGCAATTTTGGAAATGGGCGGACCAATGCTAATCAGTATTACGCAGAGAAGTCGAGTCCCCGGATTTAAAGACAGGGGTCACAATTGCTGGTCACGTTCCCTGCACCACCAGCCCTTTGGAAAGTGACCAGATGAAACTGAAAGCTTAAGGGTTGAGGCAATAGGAGTGGCCGGAGCTGAACCTGGATCTTTGAGCATGTTTGTGTCCATTCCAAAAACGTCCTTTGCTTTAGATGGTTTGAGTGATTGCATGACGTCGATAACTTTGGTCTCAGTAATAGTTGCAACGGTGAAGGACTTGGTTGCAGACAAGGCCGAGTATTCCTTCCTTGTTTTATCGCAAACTTCTCCCAGATTTCTAACACAGATTCAATGAAAAGCATCAGCCATCACTTGGGTTTTGTCAGGGTGATGCCATTAGAGTGAATTTGCGTTTAGTTTTTCTCCCCCTAGCACTTTTCAAAGCAACAATGAAAAAGTCAGCTTCAGAAGGAGAAAAGAAAAACCTTGAATCAAAATTCGAACAGAAATAACTTCAATCTGACCAATTTTTTTTGACACAAGTAATAATTTTCTGACACAAGTAATAATTAATACAAATGTTTATGGAAATTAGGGAATGAAAATCAGAGGTTGCTTTTGAATTGTGGTTCAACAGAATTGTTTTAAAAAGCAAACTCATTAAACAGGCCCAGACAAAAAATGAAGGTGCCCCAATATAAGATTGAGAAGTAATAATTTCTGGGACTTTCGTGTGTGTGCACATATCATTGAATACCTGAGCACCTCTTCCACGTTTGGAAATCCTCTGGAAATCACAGTGTATTAACTGTTTCTTCCGGGAATGCCTTTGTGTGGTCGTTCCATGTCACACAGCATGTTGTAAGTGGGCGGAGTCAGGTGAAACTCGGGGTTTCTTCAAGGGAACCTGCCGGGGAACAGGTTACGTTGACGGAGTTGGAACACACCGGTGGCATTCAAGGTTTAATGTGCAGCTGTTCATCTGTGACCCTGGACCTCAACATCCCCGCTCTCTTCAGGGCTCGGTCAACGTTGGGAATCAGCTGTTGGTGGAAGTCCCACAGTCGTCTGTCCTCATGGAGCTGCTCCAGCGGTAACCCCCGCAGAGGATGACGAACGTGAATGATGTGACAGAAATCAGGCGGAACGTCGTAGCGTTGTCCGGAAAAGCTGAGCACGTCATGCACTGAAGTTTGCACCACCATCCTGTAACGCAGGGGGACAGTGACAGATGTGCATGAGGACCTGAGCATGTGCAGATGTGGTCGTCTGATCCACAGGAAGTGTGTGGGAGTAGACCTGGCATTCAAACAATATATCATTACAACAACCTGAAATTCCAATGCACTCTGATGGAAGGGGAACATAGAACATTGAACAACTAAAATACACCATAAACAAGACACACAGAACAACAGATAATAAAAAAACCGTAAAAAAACACTGATATATGAGACGCTAAACAACACTTGAAACACAAACAACTAAATATATTGTGAGTCAGAGTCCAGATTCACAAAGTCTATAAAAAAAAAACTGACAGGGAACCAGAGTCCAGATCAGAGTTCAAGTGGTACAGCAGCAGTCGGGTTTATGGTAGGGAGAGTGAGCTGAATGGCAGAACGAACCCGTGTGGTGCGTCCACATGCCTCATATATAGGCCTGATCGCCAACAAGCCTCAGCCCAAGAGTTGCAAGAGCCGGTGACGGTGATCAAGAAATCGGTTCCTGCCCCTCCAGGGAGAGGGAGCAGCCAAGACACAGCATGGAAGGACTGATACAATACCCCCCCCTCAAGGTACAGCTCCTAACGTCTCAAACTAAGCAGGCATACAAGTTTGCGGCTCAGCTTCTACAGGATCTGCTCGGACTTGACGATAAACCCGTCTTGAACCGCACCCATCGCACCCTGCATGCCAGACCTAAGGATGGTGAACCTCCTCGCCCACTTGTTAGTTGGGTCAATATATTTCAAGTTCGGAACCCAATCCTGCACCAGGCTTGTGAAGCTTCCCTGCTCTCCTACGCGGGTAAGAGGATCTTGATTTTCCCCAATGGGCAGACACAAAAGCAATCAAACGGGAGTTCACCCAGAGGCTATTTAGCTGATATGCTAAGTGACAGTTATGGCCTGCGAGGACTACAACTTACAGTTGCGAAATGTTTGACTTGAACAATCTATCTACTCAGGTGTTATTGCTTCTAATTTATATGGTTCTTTTTTCTTTTTTTGCCGAGTTTCAGAGTGACTACTTTTATATCAAGTTAAATATCGTCTATCTGCTTTCTATGTGCATATTTTCTTTCTTTTGTCACATCCCCAACACTAAGTAAGTGTGTTTTGTAATAGTTTAGTTTTTATTAGAAGAAGCATGAGAATTAGTTAATGGTAGGGGGATGTTGCACACACCCAATTCTGAGGGAGGCTTCTGCAAGAGTTTAGGAGTGGGGGGTCGGGGTTACTTGTACGTTCTGTTCATTTTTTTGCATCAGTCAGTTTTTTTTTCATTCTATGAGTTTTGCTCCAGACTTCCACTCTGGTATATTGCACATACAACACTCTTTATTTTTCTACTATGGCCTTTACTTAATGTGTCAGCAACATCCACTGGGGGTGGTATCAGATTCTCCAGTTTCAACTGTAAAGCGTTTGATAATCCTATAAAAGGAAGTAAGATACTGCACCTCCAAGCGCCTTCTGTTGTAACGGCTCATAGGACTAAAACTGAGCTTCCACTTAATCGGGTAGAAATTGTTACTGCGATAAAGGCAAAGCAGAATGGTGAGGCACCAGGCCCAGATGGATATCCCATTGAGTGTGGTGTGTATGGGTTTTAGGTGTTGGGTTGTGTGTGTGTGTGTGTGTGGGAGGAGGCGTGTCTGACGGTGTGTGTGAGTTGGTGATTTCCACAGTTGACGGGATCACAGGAGTGGCACCTGGAGGTCATCAGCTCATCACCGGGGGAGTCTTAAGGGACAGCTCAGACCGTCTCCAGCGTGAGAGCGTTAATCAACGTACATGCGGTACCACTGGATGCTTTGATCTCTGCGGAGCACTCGAGGAGATTCGAAGCTGGTAGGAGGTGGACTAACCGGTGTTCTTTGTGTTTGTTTTCAGTGCCCTCCACCACCGCTAAGGAAAATAAACCTTTTGTTATTCTGAACTGAACTTGTCCGCATCTGGATCCGAATCCCTCTACACACGCAACATTGAGTTTTATAAAAAGTTTTCTGACAAACTAACGACAATTCTACTTGATATGTTTAATGACTCTCTGTCCCATGGGCCACTTCAACAAAATTCCTGATGTGTCTGCCTCCACAATTCAGGAGGTTTTAAAGGCCATGTTAGGGGGGAGATAATCTCATATTCAGCCTATGAGAAAAAAATTAAGAAAGGAAAAAGTAACTCAGCTGACACAACGTATTTCTCAATCGTTCTTACATCAGACCATGCTACCGAGGCTTTACTCCGTTCAAGATCTCAGTTTTTTGAACATGGTGATAAAGCTAGTAAGCTACTTGCACACCAACTGCGCCAGATCTCTACATCCCATCATATTCCACAGATTCAGACTGACTCAGGCGTTACCACCAAGCCTATAGAGATTAATAATGTATTTAAGGAATATTATACGTCCCTCTACTCTTCTGTTCAATGTTCCACTCCTAATCTTGAAGATTTTTTGCCAATCTGCACATTCCCTTGGTCAACCAGTCTACTGTGGAAGAACTAGAGCAACCTATCACTGTTGCAGAATTGAGTACTATAGAATTCTCTCTGCAACATGGTAAATAGGCCACTGACAGACATGGTAGACTGGACTCTTGACAAGAAGAAGACCTGGACGTTGACTGACTACAAAAACGTGAAACGCCGCAAGATTGCAAAGGGGACTCAGACACCAGACTACTGAAGAGATGAGAAATTTGACTTTAGAAAGGCCTTGAAACCAGACTACCAAAATTAGACTTGATACATGACTTCAAAATAAAAAAAACATGACTACATCACTCAGAAAAACTCTTAGTTGGAAAACCGAAAAAACTCTTCACAAACTCCAAAAAACTCTGAGGAATGTGAACTTGGCAGTCGCCACTGGCCTCTGACCTGAATTCTGGACTCAGACTGGGAATGTGGAAAAGGGGAACTGCGGCACCAAGAAAGGAAAAGGGGCGCACTCTGGGCACTAGTAAAGGGAAAACCTTGGAACATTGGTAAAGGAAACCTTGAACACTAGAGATGGGACACCTGGTACTTGAATCTGGACTCTGGCTTGATACAAAAAAAAAAAGACACTCGGGCACTAGAGTATGAACACTTGAGAACGGAGGCTCGAGACAGGAGAGTTAAGCAGGACACTCAAAAAAGGAACCTAAACTAACAGGTCCAAC
>JAPTHA010010610.1:0-10019 GCA_029814585.1 Gymnapogon annona | reverse complement strand
TGATGCAGTTGTATGTGTTTTGGTCTAAATGCATCATGTGTAGAGCCATGGATCAGAATTATGGTTTTAAGAGGTGGGCTAAGTCAGGTAGGGCCTCACTGGGTTTGAAATGCACGGTCCGCCATTGTGTATTTGGAATGGCCATGTCTTGCACTGCTTTTCTCGAAGAACACTAAATATTTACTACATCAATAGAAAATAAACAGTGATTTACAAGTTTAGATTTTGTAAACAAAATAGAACATAATGATACTGCTGTTGAATCCTCTGCCACTTAATCCTGAATGCCTCACCTCCCATCAAGAGCCAGCCAGTGATGTGATGGAGGGGATGCCACAGTGAAGAGAGCCCACAGATGTTTGACCTCTTGTTTCCTTTCTTACTTTCTTCTACCAGCCCCTCCCTCCCCCCACTGTGTTATCTTTCCTCTCAGCTCCCGTACTCCCTTGTGGGCCTGTCCAGCTGTCACGTATTACTGGAGCGTATGCTTAACTCTGTTTTGTCATCCTGTCTTCTCTCCTACAATCCATCCATCTGTCCGTTCGCCACCAGCTCCCAAGTCTTTGCTTCCCCTGTGGGAATTCTGAATGACCAAGGCGTAGACCCTTATCACTCTCTATGTTTGTGCATGTGTGTGTTTGTATTTGTGTGTACATGTTTTGACATAGTAACAAATGCCAGGTTGGGATTTCCAGGTGAGCAGTCATGAAGCAGTTGCAGATGTTGTCAGGACTGTGCTGGTCCACAGTCTGCACATCATCTTTTCACTGTTCTTTATTCTTACCCCACAATGTACTTCAGGATCTCTTGTACAGACCCTTTCGAAAAAATTTGAATATCATGAAAACTTAATTTATTTATTTGTTTATATTTGTATAATTTAGGCTTCCAGCTCAAGAAACTCACAAAACAGGAATTAAAATTAAAATTGAATAATGTAAAAAAGTAATCATGTGATCCTAAGAAATTAGGATCACATCAAGTCAATATTCAGTACTTGGTTGGGAATCCCTTTATCTTAATCACTGCCTCAAGATGCAGTGGTGTTGAGGCACTAGTCCTGTGGTATTGAGTTCTAGAAGCCGAGATTTGCTTGATGTTTGCGGTTTCTCTTCTGTGTTGTTGGGTTTGGTGCCCCTCATCGTCCTCTGGAGAATATAGTATCTCAGAGATTCTCAATGGGGTTCAAATGCGGCATGTTGGTTGGCCAGTCAAGCAATGTGATGGCATGGGCATCAAAGCAGGTTTTGGTGCTTCTGGTGGTGTGGGCAGGTCCTGCTGGAAGATGAAATCTGCATCTCCATACAGATCCTATCCAATCCAATCCAATCCAATCCAATCCAACTTTATTTATAAGGCACTTTAAAACCAACAACAGCTGAAGCAAAGTGCTGTACATCAGACAGATATAAATAACAACAGCACAATATCGCAAAACAATAAATACAAGAGTACCAAATAATACAAGTAAAACAACAGTCATAAAATCAATAAAAATAAATAAAAACAATTTCAAACAATAAAAGCAATAAAGGAAATCAAATCAATGTGTCATGTTGGATGGAAAGCCAAAGAATAAAAATGGGTTTTAAGACAAGTTTTAAAAATGGACAGTGAGGGAGCCTGTCTGAGGTGCAGCGGCAAGTTATTCCATAACTTTGGCACAACAACAGAGAAGGCTCGGTCCCCTCTGAGCTTGCGCTTGGATTTCGGCACCTCTAGTAGTAGCTGGTTTGCTGACCTGAGAGATCGGGCAGGAGTGTAAGGGCAAAGCAGCTCAGAGAGGTATGGCGGGGCAAGACCATTTAGCGATTTAAATACAAATAAAAGAATCCTCTGCAGAAGGAAATCATCATGTCCTCTAAAACATTGTGCTCGACTGCTGCAATGACGTTGGCTTTAAGAAAGCAGAGTTGACCGACACCTGCACTGGACACTGGACACACATCATGACTTACTGTGGAGGTTCACACTGGACCCACTACATGATTGACTGTGGATATTTCACACTGGACCCACATTATGACTGACTGTGGGATGTTTCACACTGGATCTGTTTGTGTTCTGTTCCTCCCTCATCTTCCTCAAAACCCTTGGACCTTGATTCCCCTATTAAAGGCACACATTACTTTCATGGGAAAAGAGCACCTTCAACCACTGGGTCTACTCGGACCACTGGCCAGCAGTCCAGTCATTATTCTCCTTGGTCTAGTTGAGACTCCTCCTACGTTGGCTCGGGTTGAGAAGTGACTCGACCCGAGGAACCCGACAGTTGTAGTCCGTTTCCTGGATGTGTCTGAATGTGGTGATTTTTAAAGCTGCAGCTCCAGCCTCATTCCGCTCTTTCTAAATCTCTGGCCACAGTCTTGAATCTTCTCTATTTGATTATGTGCTGAAGGCCATGTTCATCTCTTCTCCTGCCACATTTTGCACTTCCACTAGATTCCATTGACGTGGACACAGCTCTCTGTCAACAGACATACTCCCGAGTGAGGAACTTTTGTGTCATACCCATCCTATGGAGGGTATCAATGATGGTCTTGGTCCTGTGGGGGGGGTCAGTGGTGGTCTTGGTCCTGTGGTCCAGTCTGCAGTCTTCCGCATATTGAACCAACTGAAACAATTGCACCAAACTGAAGCAATTTAAACATTTGGGCTGATTTCTTCACAGTATTCTATTTTTTTTTAATTCTGTTTTTGTGGGTTTTTTGAACTGGAAGACCAAATTTTGTAAAAATAAACAAATAAATACTTGAAATCATTTAAATTGTGGGCACTGAATCTATAATATATGATAGTGTAACTTTTTGTATGGAATTATGGAAATAAATTAAGTTTCTTTATGATATTAACATTTTTTGGAAAGGGTCTGTAGATGTTAACATGGATTGTCAAAGATTATGCCCAACACTAGGGCCAGCTTTAATCACACACTTTGTGTATGTATATATACAATATCTGCATGTGTGTGTGTGTGAGGGTGTGATGAATGGGCAGTGCCAAGTGGCGTTCCCTCTGTGGCCTTGGATCAATCTGCTTATCTGTTAGCTGCCAGCACTGCCAGTGATTAATGACCAGCTCCACATACAGCACATCCTTATTCATTACTACACATGCCACACACATGCATGTGCATACAAAGTCAAGCAAACACACACACACACACACACACACACTTGCACGTGGAGTCACCCACATGTAAGACATCCTTTTTCATTATGGTAGACGTCCACATTGGGGACAGCTTGGAGTTGGGAAGTAGAGGGGAGAGAGAGAGATGGATGGGCGCGGCATAAACACTGAACCACACATGAACATCCAGTCGCTCTTTTGATTTCACAATATATTTCTTCCTTCTTATGTCACTAAGCATCTTTCTGTATTCTTTCTTCTTCCTCCTGACATCCTTACATCCACTAACTGCAAGTTTACCCTCTACACCTGACTTCATGCTTACCACAAGCCAGCATCAAGGTACCTGAGATACTAGCCTTTGCTCTCACTAGACTGGAGGGCTCTCCAGGTGGGGGTGGTGGTTACTTGCCGGTAGCAATGCCTCTAACAGGGCGGCATGGTAACTTGACAAGACAGATGTCTCTCCTTAAGCAATGTATCACAGGACAGGTACCTACCAAAGGTAGAGAAATAGAGCGTGATTTTACTGAACCAATATCAGCATTCATATTTAGAGAAATTGTTGTCCATTTAAGCAGGAGCTAACCAACCAGCATCATATGATGGTAATAAATCATGGAATAAAGAGCCCCCTTTAATTTCCATAAGGTCTGTGCACATCTTACTTCCTAAATGATCTTTTAGTAAACGCCAAACTACACAGTACTCCAAAAATAATGTTATTGATGAGACCATTTATTAGACTTTCTGTAAAGGTTTGGAAGCATGAAAGATGAGTCTGGATGCAATGTGATGTTAGTTTAACAAAGTTCATTGTGGTCACTGGTAAAACATATACTTAGCTGAAGTCTCATTCAGAGTGAGTCCAGATCCCAGATTGACGTGTTTACATTTTAACTCCTGGGGGAAATTCAAGTGTCAGTCAGCAGCAACCGGATAAAAGAACATACAGTACAAAGTTACATTATCAATGAGCATTATAAAATCTAACTGCAGCAGGAATAACCAATCTCCTGAAGCGCTCGGGCCTGCAGTGCATGGAAAGCAAGTGATCCGTTCTATTGCTCCTCCTAAGCAGACAGACTCATGCAGAGGATGCATGATGTTACTGAGGATGGCGTTCACCTTTCTCTCCATGCACCGCTCCACCACTTCCCCCAAAGTGTCCAGTGACCCCCCGACCAATGATCCTGCAGCTTGTCCAACTTATTACAGTTTTTGACAGTGATGTTATTGCCCAAGAAGACAGCAGCATAATAAAGAACGGCAGCAACAACAGATTGATAAAACATAGAAAACATTTGTGTACACACTTCACAGGACTTCAACCAATTCAGAAGAAAGAGCCTGGTCTGAGCCTTTTATAGAGTTATCTCAGAGTTGATGTTCCAGTCCAAGTTGTTATCAAGGTGAACACCCATATATTTGTATGGAAGTGTACACATTCAATGTGCTGTCCTTAACAGAGTTAACAGCCTTACCAAAACTGATGTTAATTTCTTTAGTCTTTCTTGTGTTAAGAATAAGTGAGTTTTTGGTGCTCCATTCAAAGAAGGCTGTAACCACATCCCTGTCCTCACGTATCCACCAGGTTCATCTAGGAAGGAGTAGGTCCGGTGCAACATAAAGAGAATGGCATCATCAACTCCAATTACCTCCGGATAGGCAAACTGGAGTGGGTCTTGAATATGTTGTACCTGTGGTCTGAGCACGCGCAGAACAAGCCGCTCCAGTGTTTTCATGATATGAGAGGTCAAAGCCACTGGTCTGCAATCTTTCATCTCAGTTGCCCGTGCTTCTTTAGGCAGTTACGGTGGTGCGATCTGTTTGTTGTGGTTATGAACGTTGTACGTTTTAACTGTTAGCAGTTAGCTGTTGATATTTATACTGCGCTAAGCTACAGTGGCCTGCGAGGACATTCCCACTACCGTCTCCCAGCTCCAGACGACGCATCACAGGCCCTCATTATCATCTCCGGGACTTCAATCATATATACTGTCTATGTTGTCTGTTGCACAAGAATTCAATTGTTGAATGTCTGTTCTGCTCCGTTTTTCTACTCTTTGTATTCTTCTGCTGTGTCTGTAATTTCCCCTAGTGGCACAATTAAAGGAACATTTTTCTAAATCTAATCTAATTTCTAACACTGTGATCATAAATGAGCTCAATAGTTCAGAGAATGGCATTATTATTAACTGTTGTTTATTGTGACGTTTACTGTCCTTCCCATATTCAACATATTAGTGCTGATACGTGGACATTGATGCTGTGGGTGGACGTTCTATGAACACAGTTATCTTCATATCTACAGGAGCAGTAACAGTATGTTCCTTCTACACATATTATGAAGAATAACTGAATGAATATAATCACTGATCTGAGTGAGTTTTAAGCAGAATGTCTCAAACATAATTTAAAATATAATTTAGCGTGTAAGATTGAAATGTTCAACTATTTCACACGTATGTGGGAATAAAGTATAAAAGTTGAAAAAAACGACAAAACGAAACAACACATTTAAACCGAACACTGTAAAATATTAAAGACATTAACGACAATGACAATCACATGTGCATGTGTTTGAGTGTCTTTAAGCGACTTTGTGTCTTAAATGTAGCAGGAATAAGTCATGCTCATACCGCTAATAAATACAGATAAACATCAGGAAACGATAACGCGCCTCTTCGTCATCTGTAAATTCTCTCCAAACGAAGATCACCAAGTATTAACTGAGTTTCTTCATCTTCTGGGTTCGTGTTTGTCGGAGTTTCCACCTCGAACAGTGTTTCAGTGGGAGTCAGGACAAACTCAGGGTTTATGTTAACAAAACCTGGTCATAAGCAGGTTAGGTTCACAGAGTAAGTTACCATGGTAACAGAGCCATCATTCAACTTAACTCGCTTTCTGGAACGGAAAACCCCGAGTTTCCCTGAACTCAGGGTTAACAAACCAGGGATTTGAACAAAACCCGCTTTGTGAAACGGACCCCAGGTCTCCGTAAGGCAGATCAGACTGCTCTCTCAGAAAGATTGATCATGTTTGACAAGCACCAGAAGCCCATCACACTTGTTTGATAGCAGTTGACATTACCCATCATGATCGAAGGCACCACAGGCTTAAATTTCCAATTCTTAGCCTTTAGCTTAGCACCCACACAGCAGCTTCAGAAGGGTTTTTTTCTGATGTTTAATTCCATGCCCAGTCCGTCGCAGACTAAGAAGATTGTTTCTGCTGTAGGCGAATTTTCACGACAGCAAATAAAAGCGATAAAAAGATAAAAAAAAAACAGTGACATGATATCCGGAGCTGCTTCTGACACTAGAATAAGAATGTCATTTGTATGTTTTCAGGTGTTTCCTTCCCTAAAATCATCTGTACTGACAATATCACAAACACGTTAAGCAAAAATCCACAACAGGCTATGATAAAGTAATCCTTCAGAATGTAGTCCCATTGTTGTTTGATATGGAATTATAGCTTCTTGAACTTTTAGGATTTCTTGTTGATGCACCAAATGTGTTCAACTAGTGAAATATCAGGGGCAGTTCAGCACCAAGATTTTTTTTTACCCTGGCAAAAAGTCAGCGCGTATTTGAAGTAATGCACATTACGTCTTTTGAAAAAGGACCAAAACAACCAGTCAGCAAAAAAGGTTTTGTTTGAGGCTTTTTTTGTTTACTTTTATTGTTTCTATTAGCTTAAACATGCATATTCAATCATTTTTATGGAGATGTACCTTGTGAAGTATGTAGGACACAATTACCTTAAACTTGAAAGAACGAGACAATACACTTAAAATACTGTACACTTAAATGTGGTCCTATTTTATGAGAAGTTTCCAATTAAAGGCCTGGATGGTGAATGAGAGAAGCGACACCAAGCAAAGGTGAGCAGGAAAAGTGGGATTAAAGATCCCATCACCCACTAGTTTTCACTTTTTCTGGCGAGCTAAAAAGATATTCATTCAAGTCAGACTGAAATATGCACACAGCCAAGCAGATGAAGAAAGAAAATTTCAACAGAATTACCAAAGGATCAGCTTTACTCTTTTATTTTTTATTTATTTATTTAGTTTTTTGCTTTGTCTCTTTGTGTTGCACTCACCTGTCTTGCTTCCCCTTTCTTAATGCTTTTCCAGTGGATGAATGTGTATGTGTGTTGGACAGAGACAGGGAGATAGACGTAGAGTTGGAGCCATCCTGGCAGCTTCCCTTTGATCTCATCTTTGGTAATAATGCTTCAACTTCAAATGACCTCAGCAGTGGCAGGTAGACATCTCTGGGAGTGCAACCAAGTTTCTATTTGCATCTGAGACTGACAGTCACAGTCCATGTCTCACCGGCCACAGTCTTGTCTCACTCTGAGTCTGGGAAAGGGTTTGCTAACTGAACTACAGTGAGTGTACGTGTGTGTTATGTGTCTCTACTTACATTGAAGGGAAAGTATTAACAGTATGGCGAAAAATATTACGGCGAGGGTGGAATGTTGTAAAAATATTCATACATTATTATTCATATATATTTATATATTAATACGTGACAAGAGTATGTTAAGGGTTAAAGTCTTTGCTGGAATATCTGGTATGAGGTTATTGTAGGACAGTCCTACCTCATGCCAGATATTCCAACAAAGACTTTAACCCTGAACATACTCTTGTTACACCCACTTATAAATATTTAAATATAAATGAATAATAATGCATGAATATGAATATTTTTACAACATCCCCCCCTTGGTGGAATATTTTTTGCCATACTGTTAATACTTTCCCTTCAATGCAAGTAGAGACAAAAAACCTAACTGATGTTCTTGTTCGGAAAAGTTCTCTACGACCCCCCCCTCATAACCATTAAAACACTTTGTGCATATGTTTATATTATACATACAGTATATGGGAGATCACTCCATTGAGCTTGCATTGAGTAAACAGAAGCTGTAACATTAATACATACTGGTCGTACTGAAGCAAACTTAACCTTATTTCTTACTGCATAATATGCCATTAATATCAGTTGACATTAATCATATGAATATTTCTTATACCAAACTGTAATACATGAGATTATGGCCCAAATGTGCTGAAACATACTTGTGATAAACCCTGTAAATGAAACCTGCCAAACATGATTTAACTGTTACTTTTGATGCTTATATAGACCATAGACAACATTCATAAAACAACAGGATGTGTGTTCACATAATAGTAAGTGACTGTTGATATTAAGTGAATGTAGAATAGATGTCCATGAGTCCATTCTTCTTTTCTTGACTGATGCAGGCATAAGTGGCTATGGGCTTATAGTTAGTGGTGAGATCATAGCAAGTTCATCCAATTCCATTCATTCAAAGACAGTGTTCACAACTTATCTGCGACCATCAACAACAGCTCTTCCAGCACCAGCATCATCAACGGGCAGCAGCAGGCGCCATGCTGCTCCACACTGATTTTGACGTAGTGATTCAGATTACACCACGTTTCTTCCTTCTGCCTGGACCGCTGTTGGAGTTGCTCAGACTACCTTATAGGGACTTTCTCGTCATGGCTCGAACCACTTCTTGCCAGAAGATCTTTCTCACGACCTTGTCACCTGGCACCACAGGACTACCAGCATCACTCTCTGTCTCCTTTGCTTTTCCCTGCAAACAGATTTCCTATATACTGCTGTTAACTGACTGCCAGTTAGCATTTGGTGAAGCGTTAGGTTAGTACTTCAGTGAGACCGCATTCGGTGGCATAGCAGGGCTAAGAGTAAAGTGTCAACCAGATTAGCTTCATGCAACCGACTCATGCTCTAGACAGTCTGGGGTGCGGTTCTTCAAGTCAGTTGTCAGTTATCCACCTCAAGTCATAAACCACCCTAAATACAAATATACAATAAATTTACCATAATTAATAAATTCAATAAATAAATAATAATAAATACATTTATTCTCCACACCTCTCCCCCCTGACATCTTCCCTGAGGATGTAATCTGATGCCTCCATGCAGCGATGCAGGTGATACCAGCGCGTAGACTCCTTCACCTCGACCTCACACGGTCCCTCCTGCCGGGGACAGTTCCGTTTCCTCCTGACCATACACCAAGCCTCCAAGTCCTCTTTTTCCTGCTTAAGAAGGCAAAACAGATACTACGCATAAACTACTACAGATATTAGTCATTTGTTTCACATGACATTTTAAATCATTAATTTACACCACCAGCGAAGGATCCTTAGCAGCTTTTATACACAGGTGAAAGCAAAGCCCGACCGGTCGGTGTGTCATGCTGTTTGTTTCAAGTCTCTAAATAGCATGCACAGTTTCAGCAATTTATTTACATATTCACTTAATTTTCATTTTAACCAAACAAATCAAATGATTTTCCACAGTATGACAATGCTGAGACTAATCTATAGCCTGTCCCAGTATCACGTTAATGCATAAAGTCCTACAACTGTCATAACTGTCACATTTGCCTCAAGATGATGGGGGTTTTGGTTTCTGTTTCCCGCATTTGTGATTACCTGTCTCCACCCTGATATTATTCACCTGCGTCTTATTGTTTCCCTTCCTCCGGTGTATTTAAACGCCCATTTCCGTTGTTCCGTTGCTAGTTCGTATTGACTTGTTTGGCAGTAATACTTACCCGCGTTCATTTTGGTTTGGATTTCTTGGTTGGACTGTTTGTTTTTGACACCCTGTTCTCGCCTCACCCTCGTCTGTACCTTTGTCTCCTAGATTGTCGTTTTGGATTATTAGACCTTCGAACCGGATTTTGGACTCGCACTTGGCCTGCGCCCCCACAGACACTTTCGCCCCGCTGACGGATTACCCTGGACCCTGGACTGGTTTCGACCTCGGCATTCTCTGAACCCCTCTCGGTACCGTTGCCCCGACACCCCC
>JAPTHA010010588.1:0-10021 GCA_029814585.1 Gymnapogon annona | reverse complement strand
CCGCAGCCCTCACCACTCTCCTCAGAGGCTTCCAGTCCGAGGCCTTACAGCTCCCGGACCAGATGGAGATGCAGTAGCTCATCAGACCTTCAACCGTACCCCTGCTCCCCAACTCTGGAACTCCTTGCCACCGGAACTCAGAAATGCCACCTCTCTCCCGCTCTTTAAATCCAGACTCAAAACACATCTGCTTAGAATCGCTTTCTCTCCATGACGATTGCACTGTCCAATATTTTAATGTGCTGTTTACATTTTACTTTGTTTTTTGTGTGTTTTATACCCTTATTTTGTACGGTGTCCTTGAGTGCCGAGAAAGGCGCCTATAAATAAAATGTATTATTATTGAAGGGTGTGTCCTGGTGCCCCACCTGGCTTATCTGGATGGAGATTCTAAAAGTCCCTAACCAGACTAGGATCTAAAATAAAGGAACAAGGAACCATGACCGCTCCTCAGGCCCATAACCCTCCCAGTCAACCAAGAACTGTAAGCCACGACCCCGGACATCCAGAAGGCAGTTAACCTTGAAGGCTGGGTGGTCATCCACAACCAGGGGGGCGGAGGGGGTTCAGCCGGAGGGCAGAGATCACTGCAGGAAACTGGCTTCAAGAGTGAGACACAGAATACCGGATGAACACTTAAACTGGGGGACAACTTCAGCCTGACCACTGTGGGGTAACAGTGGGGTCTATTTCATATGGACCAATGAACCGAGGAGAGCGCTTTCTAGACTCACACTTTAGAGGAAGATCCCTTGTGGATAACCAGACCTTCTGTCCTTGTTGAAAGTCTGGCGCTGGGACACGGCACCAATCCTCCAACTTCTGGTTGCGTGACGCTGTGTGACCGAGAGCAGCCCTGACCTCACGCCACATGCAGCGTGATGCTGTTGCTGTGTAGCGTACAGCGTCTGTGTTTGTGCTCCGTAATTATCAGTATACTTGGCTTTGTCACACCATGTCCCCAAAAAAGGAAGCAAGATCTCCTAGCAATGCTGGTCCAGCTAAGAGGAAAGCCATTGCGATGGAAACGCATCATAAAGGTCAGAGAAAGGCAAGACACCGACGAACATTGGTAAAGCCTTAGGCTTCAGTCAGACGGCTGTTTCAACCATTAATAAGGACAAAGTCCGTATTTTAGACCACGTGAAAGATTCAACCCCAATTAATTCTACAGTGATCATGACAGTGTACAGTGCTACTGTGAGATCTGGGAGGAAATCTTCCCATTTCCTCCCGTTCCTGTTCCTCCCTATTTCCTATTTTCCGCCGTTAAAAAACACGGATTAATGCTTACAAAGATATAAATCAAAAACCCACAACGGGAAAATCATAAACTACAAAGGACAAGCTCAAAATCACTCTGAAGAGGGAAAAAACAACTAAACTAGGAACAGGTAAGTCGTAACAAAAAATGCTGTAACGAGGATAAACCAATTCAATTGCATGAACATAAATATACCAACAGGCTCAAAACTAGAAAATACAATACTAAACTAGAAATAATCAATTCTCACAAAAGGATTCAGGAAATCAAGACAGGAACGCAGGATGACAAGGCTCACCAGGGGATCATAACCTGACAGTTTGATGAAACGGGTGAAGACACAGACTTTTTATACAGAGGGAAAAGGGCAGGTGAAAACACTTGGGAATAATCATGACGAGACGCAGGTGCGGGGATCAGGGATAAAGGTCGCGACACACAAGGAAGCACGCAGACAAAACAGGAACTAAACAAAATAAAAGCATGAACGACCACAAGACAGACAACTTGACAAACAGAACACGACACCTAGTTTTATATATTGTGTTTTTGGTCATTTCTAAATTGTATATTCCCTCCTAGAGTGTGATTTTTCGTTAGTTTTGTATTCATTATTTACCCATTGTGGGAATTTTTGGTTAATTATTCAGGTGTTTTTTATGAATCACTTTGTTAAAGATAAAATAGTAATTAAATCTTTAATTGTAATCATAGTAAATTTCAAATTAACATTTCATTTTGAAACCTAGTTCAGTCTGTGCCTGGGTCCTTGTCACAAAGGTTCAGCAATTTTAAAGGACAGTTTGTATATGTAAACACTTTCACATTATAAGGAAAGTTTGGCGTTGACATAATTGATATACAATTCTGTTATTACTGTACTGGTCGGGCCCAGAACAGATTTGGTTGAATTTGGCCCCTGAACCAAAATAGTTTGACACGCCTGCCTTAATATAGTCTTGTATAGTTTTTCCAGTGGCAATTTACATTTCAACTGGAATAGGCCTTTTGTGGACAACTTCACTTGTATCTTGTAATAAACACAAATAGTTGTTAACTATGTCTGTTTCACACTGTAAAGAAAGGCCTAAGAGGATAACTCTGGACAAAACCAAGCAGCAAAGAGATGAGATAACCCTGAGGTCATGGAATAGGCCTTTGTCTCATTTTGGGGTTTCTAGACAATTACCAATATGAGGAAGCGAAAGATGGAGCCAAATCACTGAGCCAACAGAGAAACGGGGGAAAAGCCTATTCAACAACGGAGGACCAATGAGATCAACCTGCATTTGGACAATAAACATTGACTTGTATTTTAATGTCAGGTCAGGGTTAGATAGAAGGCCATCCTTAATGAGATTCTTGACCTGAACTTTGTTCATTGACAGGGAAGGAAAGAAGGACCCATATCTCTGTAAGTCTTGTCAATGGTGCTGTTCTGTTAAATAAGTTAACATGAGACTGATCAGTTCTTGCTATTTATTACCTCTGTAAAGGAACATGAAGGCGAGGACCAATACATAGATTGAATAGTAAGGTGTTCTTCTTCAATAGTGCTGACTTGCAGACCTAACAGTGTTACGAATGCTCGAACAGAGACCCACACACAGGTTGACTTGAATTTTCAAAACAATGACATTTTATTTCATGTTCACAGCTGAACATTCAAACATTACCGATTACAGGACATATCTTATTTTTAGATTTATCATAACAAAAAGCACCAGAATAAACTCAGGAATATCTTTATCTAAATTTAACAAAAAAATCCCACAACAGGTAAATTAAAGAGTCAAAACATTGAACTAAGAATCACTCATTACGAGGAAATAACTAACTGTCAAAAAGTCTTAAAGTCAAAATCACTCTACGAGGTAAACTAAACAATTTAGAAAAGAAACACAAAGCTCAGAACAGGATCAATACAAAACTAAACAACTCAACTAAGGTTTTTACTTACACAAGGATTGAAGGTTTCAGGACATCAGGCATGCGACCATCAGACTCACAAGAGACAATCTCACAACAAAGGACATAATACGGTGGGTTTAAATAATCAGGACCACAGGTGACGCACATTGGGGATAATAACAAACGAAAGACAGGTGAGTGGGGTCACAAGGTGAAGTTAGACACACACACACAGGAAAAAAACAGACTCAGACCAAACCTCCACCAAAATAAAACCGGAAACACACAAACACAGCTTGACAGACGTGACACATGACACAGAGTTTTCAATCTGGTTATGTGTGTTCCATTTCCAACCCATCCACAGTCTCTGACCACCAGACGCACAACAGATTTGCATTAAATCAAAATCCATCGACCAAATCAGTGATTCTTCTTCCATTTATTCTCTATCAACCAACATGTGATTAAAGAGCAATCAGTCTATATTGGAGCTGTGGTGATAGATCTAGATTAATTGCTGATGCTGTGCCGGTGTCAGTCAGTGCAGCCGGTACCGTTTAAGGCTTCATCCAGGTTTGGACAGATTCCAGAAGCTGAGGGATGGGAACAGGATACAGGTGCATCCGTGGTTGACCTTCAAGCCTTATTGGGCTCAGACAGAGGCCGACATTGCCGTTCACGGGTCTGATGGCACCACTGATGCTCACAGCTGGATGTCTTGACATTTACACAGCAGATAACATGGATTTGAAAAGTTTGAGAGGAGTTAACCTCCTCATATTCCTGCTGATCTCACTGACCGGCCTTTTTGAAAACATCTGAAGGCGTCTGACACCCAAACGCCACACGAAGCAAACACCTCCAACACTTGCACCAAAGCACAAAGGACAAGAAAAACTGGACAAACAATGACAGAAAAAGACACATTGGACTGAACCTGTGTCACCATGGAAACAGAAAAAGGAAATGACATTCAGTGAGTTTTAGATCAGACTGGGCTGAAAAAAACAAAACTCTACAGTGCGTGTCTCAGACTCCGGTCATCGAGGGTCGGTGTCCTGCATGTTTTAGATGTTTCCCTCTTCCAGGACACCTGGTTCAGTCAATGATCATCTCATAACCAAGGTTATGAAATGATTGCATCATTGCCAGAAGCCTGGCAATGATGCAGTCTCATCCAGCTGTGATGGACGAGGGAAACTGTGGTGTGTGGGTGGAGGGGTTTTATTTTGGTAGTGTGGGAGTACTTCCGTTTTTCTGTGTGTGCGATGGTTTGATGTCTGGGGGCGAGTTTATCATTGACAGGTGCATAGGAGAACGAGAGGGACCTGTCTGCGATCAGATCATCAGGACCATCTACTTAAGGGGTGGCAGGGACTCTATCCAGTGCCAAACTGTTGAACGTCTACCATGTGGTACTACGGCCATCCTCACAGTCTGGAGTTTCTGGATTGTTGGAGTTTTTGTAATGTGTTGTGTTTTTTTCTGTCTTTTCCAGTGCCCTCTATTGGAGCCCTTCACCACCTCCTACATCACGTCCCCTCCCTCATCAGTCCCTCAATCTTTTTATACGTTTTGGACTGTCTACATTTTTCTGGTTTTTGAAATAAATCTTTTTATTTTACCAAAGCATTCCTGCATTTGGATCCTTCATCAATATGTAACAGGACACATCTCAAATATGCAGGACACCAGCCCTCAAGGACCAGAATCCAACACCCCTGCTCTACAGGATTAATTTAAGGAAAACATCAGATATGTTGATTCCCGGGATGAATGTCCAGTGGGTTTTGTCAAGAAGGGCATCCAATGTAAAAACTCCTGCCAAATCAAATATGTGAATTGGATTCATTGTGGCGCCCGCGGAAGGGAGAAAAGCCAAAAGATATCATCATCATCAGGGATTTTGAATTAGATGTGCCGACCGCGGAAGGGAAAAAGCCGAAAGAAATAATCATTCATTCATCTTCCAAACCCAATTTATCCTTTGCAGGGGTCACTGGAGCCTATCCCAGCTGCTCAAGGGCGAAAGCAGGTTCGGGGGGGGGGGGCAAGTCGCCGGTTCATCGCAGGGTCATCATTCACAGTGGGACAGCAAGACAGTGGGAATCAAACCGCCAACCCTTCGGTTACCAGATGACCTGTCTATCATCTGAGCCATGGACGCCCAAGAAATAAACGATTAGAAACAAAAAGAGTCTACAGGAGATGCTCCTTAAATCCTGCTGGAGACCTTCTACAAAACATAACATTTTTGATACATTTTTACATCATTCTGGTTTAAGTCCTTCCACAGATTCCACCTGATGGATGAATTCAGAACTGAAGATTTAAAAGTAGTTAATTGTGTTTCATCTGCTTTCCTTTGTCTTTAGCCCATTTTCCATGTGTATCTGGTTGTGATTCTGCACCATGATTCAGATTTTTAGTCACTTTTGGTCTAGTTTCAACTCAGTTTCCTTAAATTTGTATTAGTTTTGCTCCAGTGTTTTTGTTTGATTCATTTTTGTCCACATTTTATTCTTCTCCTGTCCACTTTCCCTTTCTCTGTTGATCAGTTCTTTATTCCTCTGGGTTTCAGAACCCACTGCGTTCAGGTTCAGTGCCCCCTTGCCTATGTTTTACTCCCAGCTGTTCAGTTTAGTTTTTGTGGTAAACTCAATCCAGATAAGATTGAAGAGTCAAGCAGAAATAAAGCCACTTTATGTACCCCCCTAGTTCCCGTGAAGCTCTCCAACCACAGAGATGGTGACACAGGATTTTTTTGGGTGAGGGTGAAGGGGGTGGTGGATCCCACAGTGGATACGTCGCATGCACGACGAAACCCCCTGAGACCAGACCTGGACCAGACTGTATAATCACAGTGTAGGTAATGAATACTGAAATAGACTGAACAGGGAACTGTGTGTGTGTGTGTGTGTCTGATGGTGGTGGGGATATTATAGACTCTAAGCTGAAAACCACTTTCTGCACATTTCTGCACAAACCAAACCAAAGATTAGTTTATTCTGCAATGGTACCTTCAGTCACATAAGTTCTACCTGCAGTTGTCTCTGCCGAATGTTTCGTCAACATTTATGTATGTTTGCCACAATGAACATGCTCTGTACCTCAGAGGAGATTGATTGACCAAGCATGATGCAGAATAACATAGGTGTTCATATGCTGTAAAAAAAAAGCATGCTTAATTGAACTAAAAAAGTCCATGAGATAAAAAAAAATATTAACATAAAGTCATAAGAAACAGAGGACATGAATATGGTTGTATTTGCATGCTTGTGTAGTTGGATGCTGTCAAATTGGACTGAGTTGGACTTGCCTAAGGGGCTCAAATTGAGCATTAACTCAATGGAGGCAGAAGGTGAAGCACATGTTCAGACAACAGGAATTTAGCGAGGTGGAACTAGTGGGACTGGTGGAACGTGGAAAATAGGAACCACCTACATACACATGAATAAAAGCCCTTCATCTATAGACCCATGACGTACAGGAACCTTAGAACCAAGAAAACTGAGGAAACCCCCAGACCGAAGCCCCACCAAGAGGAACCCATGAATCACGAACATATCTTTGACATTAATGCTTAATGAGCTGCTCCAAGTGTCGCATTAATTACATTCCACTCACTTTACACATTAATTGATAAATCTGAAAGGTTCCCACCTTCACTCTGATCTAATTAATAGGATAATCTGGACCACATAGAAACACGATCTACACAACTAAAACTACTACTACTATAATAATTCTGATAATAATAATCATTATGTTTTTATCCTGACAAACGCACCAGATATATTCTATATTTATTGTATTCTTTTTCTGAGCATCTTATTTCATATTTCCGAATGCCTGTAGCAGATTTTTTTTTTTCTGTGGTTAAACATTTTCACATTTCCCTCTAATTTTCTTTTTTATTTCTTCTGTGTTTCCTTAGTATTTATGTCTTGGTGTGTGCATTTCTCATTTTACTATAAAAACTAGTCTCATCATATTTTAAACTGATAATTACATTCAATGCATTTTACACGATGGTAACAATTTTTTTTTTCATTCCTTGATGATTTATTTGTGATTTTAAATGACTGGTGCAGAGGATTGTGGGTAATTATACACCACTGAATGTTCCACATCCTTGAAGGAACCGGGAACTTGGTCTAAACTTGATGTAGTTTTACCTGAACCAAGAGTTGAAGGATGTTGAGTTTAAATTGTACCTGGAGTGAATGTTCATTGGGATCAATTTCATAGATCATGTATAAATGCAAACAAGCACAGACTGCCATGATTCAGCTCTAGTCAAGTTAGTGCTGTGTGTTTCCGGTGTTTTATTGTGGTTGGCTTCCTGTTCACCTCCAGATTCCCTACCCACTTGTGTCCTGTTAGTAATTATTCCCAATGTGTCTCACCCGTGTCACTTCACTGTATATTTAAGTCTGGCGTCTTTGCCCTGTCTTTGTCAGACCGTCATGTGAGTATTGGTTTAGTTTAGCTCTTGTATTGTATTTTCTAGTCTTGTTCTTTGATCTTGCCTTTGTTAAGTTTTCCAAATTATCTTATCCTCTTTAGAGCGTTTTGGGTTGTTTAGTTGTTTGTTTTCTAAATTCCTCGTAAAGAGTGATTTTGTGTTTCGGTTTTTGATTATTATTTTCCCGTCATGGGTTTTTTATTTATAAACATTAATTATATTCCCGTGATTTTTGAAACTGCGCTTTTTGTTCATTCTAAAATCTCTATTACTAATTATTTCATAGTAAGTATGTTCTGAACGAACTATAAAATTCCATTATTATGAAACATTTAGTCCAACAGGAACCAGATCCAAACCTGTCCTGGTCCATTCCAGAGGTCATGTGCTGATCTGAAATCCAAATCCTTTTCACAAAAAAACTGGTCTTATCCAGGACCTGGACTAGTCCTGAACCTGTTTTGGTTCTGGTACTTGACCCAGTCAGGTTCTGGACTTTGTCTGGTCTAAGACCCGGTCTAGTCCTGGTCCTAGTCCAGGACCAGGAACTCATCTGGTCGTGGTCTGATCCTTAACCTGGTTTTGGTCTTCATCTGGATCCATCTCCAGATAAACTCTACAGTGTGAACAGATTTACGCCTCAGGATGTTTTAAGGACAGATGTGTGACAAACATAAACATCTGGAATCAATTTGACATCTGTGAATGTTCCAGATGTGACGAGGACAAACATGGTAGATTTATGACCCAAAACCAAACAGTTTTATACCACCCTAGAAGCAGGATACAGAGGAAAGTACAACATCCAAGTGGAAATCACATCAACTTCAGCTTGACTTTCACCTTCATCCTCATTGTTGTTGTTTATCTGATGAGCTAATCATCAGCAGATGTTCCATAAATAATTAGAAACAGAACAGATGATTCTGATGAAGTGATCACAACACAGACAATTTCTCTTTGATCTAGAATTAAAAATGATTTAATGTAAAATCTTCAAATTATATCTATATTTCTTTTTTAAAAGATGTTTCATCACGCACAGAAATGATCGAAAATGGTTAATCCATATTGTCAAAACATCTATTTAATCATCAGATCAAAACAAAATTAATTATTAAAATTTTTTCCAATATTCTACAAATTGGATTATTTAATTTTTCATCCTGTATATGTCAGTGATTAATGTTGGTTTAAATTATGTTATTTTATATTCTTGGGTATATATTAAATGTGTCAATGTGTATTTTAATGACGGGTGGGTGTTAATGTAGGAATTTAATGTTTATCATGGGATTGTTTTAATGGGGTTGAAAAAAAAAAAGACAAAAATGAACACGAATTCTGATTTACCTTTGAATTTCTTTTATATGAAACTGAAATGGAATGTATTGCATATAAAAACAATATGTAGGATGTTCTACAAGATAAGGAACCATTTATAAACTACATGGAAAATTTACCAGGACACAACATCGGTTCAATTCTATATATCTGGACAGGGCTTGTAAGACTTAGGTCAGAGGATAACATGCAGTAGGTCTCTATGTGACTTGTGGTTCACTTATTCATGTGTTTATTATTTACGTGTGTGAATGTAAGTGTTATATTCTCTAATGAAAAATCTAAATGAAATAATATAAAAAACAGTATGTGCATGTCTATCAACCAAGTCAATATAAATACAGTGTAATTATATTTATAAAAATATTGAATATGACATTGTTAGTGCAGAGCAGAATGTTGTTGCTCATCATTTCACAGGTTCAGGAACAAAATGATCTGAAATCAGGTTTATTCTTCAGCTCTTTCCATGTGTCGCTTTGATGAATATTAAAGATGATTCTTGGGTATCAAACTATTGATCAATGAACCCGTGAAACAGTTAAAGTCCTGACATGTAAGGCTTTTACTTTATCATCCTCATGTGTCTTCACTGAATGCCTTCAAGGTGTTGATCAGCCGTACCACCTGTGATCAGATCCAGACTCTGTTAAATGTGTAAAACCCTGACATGTTTAATTCGCCGAGAATCTGAAAGCAGCTGCTTCAGTGAAACCTCATCAACACCATCAGCCTGTGCTTTAACTGACAGTGGCTTTCAGATGGAAGGCCTCCGTTGGATTTTACATCGACGTTGAAATGTATTAATTAAACACCCTGAGTGTTTAGCTGTCGACGCAAGGAGAGAAATATCAAGTTGAGAAATATCAAGTTGAGAACCCTGGGCTTCACATTTACCACAAACATTTACAACAAAATATCAGCACGTTAGATGGTTTTAGATGTAAACGGGTTAACAAATATCTTAGAAAGTGTCACAGTTCAGGAAAGGTAGGACCCAGAAGCAGAAAGACTCTGGATGTAGTTTAACA
>JAPTHA010010547.1:0-10026 GCA_029814585.1 Gymnapogon annona | reverse complement strand
AGTAGGATGTTCTACAAGATATGGAACCATTTATAAACTACATGGAAAATTTACCAGCACACCACATTGGTTCAGCTGTCTATACCCGAGCAGGGCTTGTAGGACTTAGGATGTCAGAGGTCAACATATGTCTCTGTGACTCATGCAGTTCATTGTTTTATGTGATCTTTGGTTTGTTTTTTGTGTTTTATCTGCTCTTCAATTGTCTAATAAAAAATCAAAATATAATATAAAAAAAGATTTTCGTTCTTTATTCTGCCTTCATTGGCAATAATAACAATAGTCTTTATTAGTCTTTAATAGACCTCTAATCTCACTGTACTTGTGTACAATGAGAATAAAGGCTTTCTATTTCTATTCTATTATGCATCCAGATAGTGATTACTACCTACTTTAAATGAAAGAGCTGTTTCTGATGAGTACTCCATGTTTCCTGCTTCTGTAAAACACTCCCTTCTGTCTTTTTGCACATGCAGATGACAAATGCGTGCTTTAAATGATCAACGAGGAAGAACAGCTAATAAGGTTGAATAAGATCCTATGTTAGTGATGCTGACCTTCTGCTGCAAAGCTTGTTCCAGAGACTCCACCTTCATCTGCTCCTTCCTGAGGCTGGCGGTGAGCGCTATGTTCTCTGAGCTGGCTTTAGCGCGCACCTGAGCAATCTCTTCATTGGCCCTAATACAAACCGAAAAGGAAATGTTTGTTTTATTTCATGTCCTTTCAAATCTAAACATGATACCACAACCTCAAATCTCTCTTCATACTTGTCCAGTTTCTCCTCGGCGTGGAGTTTGAGTGTCTGATATCTCTGCTCCTCCTGCTTGACTCGTGCCAGATACTCCTGCGCACACTTCTTCAGCACCTCTTCATTCTGTTTAAGACAGCAGCCTAGTGTCATTACTCCATGGAAGCTGTTCAGTATAACCTGCTTTTCTGTGAGCAACTGTGGATCCAATGTGTTTCGGTGTGGTTTTATTTTGTACCAATGGTTTTTTGTCCTTTTCATTTGTGTTTTGTTTTTTTGTGTTTCGTCTGTTTCCTCTGATCCTGTCATTGTAGGTTGGGAATGTTGTCTTGTAGTGTATAAATGCGTTTGTAATATTGTCTAATGAAAAATCTAACTAAAATATTTTTTAAAAATGTACCCATGAACAAAAAAATCCACAATTATATTTCTTCATATAAGTACTGCTGGATGTCTGTATCTAATCGTTGTTTGTGTATGTGATGGACAGCTAAGCCCCGCCCCCCCAAATAGTTTTCTGGGACACATATTAAAATACAGACACTATATTTATCCATTGACCTTCAGCTCAAATCAAACTGTTCCCACCTGTAAGAGACCACTGCCCTTAATCACAGGATACCTTACGCTAATCTTAATCCTCTTATATAACATTTCACTTTCACATAACATACTTTCTTAAAGCCCTCCAGTGTGCTCTTCATATTTTCGTATCGACGGAACACGTCAGATAGAGACCGCTCGACAGAGTTCAGGTCAGTCAGGGCAGCCTCTTTCTCCATTGTCACAGCATGCAAAGCCTTCTGGGAACTCAGGTTGTTGCGCTGCTCATCCTCTGAAAGAAATGGAGAAGAAGAAAAAACTAACTGGGGAGTTGAGCAGCAGCACGTGTTCATTACAATATCAGGTGACCTGAAGCTCAATGTGGCAATGTCAGCAGAATAAAGCATTTAATATCCCAGAGGTACGGAAGTACAGAACTGCTACGGAGGTAAAAAAAAAAAAACTTGTTCAAACAAGAAGAACAACTCGTTCAATCGAGTATACAGGAGACCTCCCATGATGCCTTAGTGCTGGTTGTTTGGGGTATGACTTTGATTTAGATCCAATTTTGAGCATTGGTGCGCAGACCGGAGAATGGAGCAGGTGGAATGACGGATGAAAGAACCTACAAACATACATAACATCAGCAAACTGCGAAAGGAAGATCAAAATGAAGAGTGAGAAGAGCAACTCGTCCGAACGAGAACGGCAACTCGTCCAAACCGAGATCAGCAACTCGTCCAACCGAGATCAGCAACTCGTCCGAACGACAACTCGTCCAAACGATAATGGCAATTTGTCCGAATGAGAAGAGTAGTTTTGCTCTTAATTTCTTCATTTGGAAGTTTGGTGATGTTATATATGTCTATAGGTTCTTCCATGCATGTTCCTGTTCTCCGCTCTGCGTACCGATGCTCCCAAAGGGATGTAAATCAAAGTCATAGCCCAACTAACCAGCACTGAGGCATCATGGGAGGTCTCCTGTAAGCTCGTTTGGACGAGTTCCGTCTTCTCGTTCGAACGAGTTTTTTTTTTTTTTTTTTACTTCCGTGGCAGCTCTGTGCTTCTGTACTGAGGGGTGATATACAATTGAAAAAAAAACCAAAAACAATCCTGCGTTCAAATGTAGTGACACGCCAAAGATCACCCGCAGCGCACTTTCTTCCATTGACGACTTGTACCTCAGCTGGTGCAGGTACAGTGTAGTCCACATAATGTAGGATCCCACCCACCCTGTCCACAGATTCCTTGACCCCCTCCCCTCAGGCAAGCGGCTGTGGAGCATTTAAACCAGACACCAGACTCTAACGCAGCTTCTTTCCAGAGGTGGTCAGGCTGGTCAACTCACTCTGATGCACTGATGAGCTCTGGATATCGTGTTGTTTCTGTTTTTATCCTGTCTTAGCCCATTTCAAGATGGTGTTCATGTTAACTTGCACTGGACACTTCTTTATTATCATGCATAAATTCCTTCTCATGATTACTTGTTACTGGTACCTTTATCATTGTGGATTAATTTTTATTAATTATTTTGCCAATCCTGCCAATCCTGGGTACTTACCTCTCATATATATGTGTTGACTATAAACTACACTGTGTGAACTGTGACTCATTTTTCAGATGTTTACTCACCAATCATCTGAGCGATTGTCTTCTCATATTCTGCAACAATCTTCCTGTAAAAAGAAAAATAATGTCTCTATGTAAGTCCAGGACAAATCCATTTTCGTGTGAACATGAATGAATAAAAACCAGGCTGCGACCGGTTTCCTCACCTCATCTCACTGAGTTCTTGTCTGCCTCCTTCATACTTTTTCTTCCAGTCGTTAGCGTCCACCTCTTTAGTGATGATCTACAAAGAAATACACACAGTGATGAAAATGGACTAAACCAGCTGATGTGCTCTGTTTTGTTAAAAAGAGTCCATTGGATGAACGGACCTCCTCTTTGATGAGGGTGAGAACGGCTTGTTTCTCTGCCTCGCTGATGCAGATGGAGTCAAGGACCTGGCTTCCTGTTTTCTGCTGCATCCCATCCCCATCCTTTAGCTTGTAGGGGTCTTCACATTGCTGTGAGGAAGGAAAACAACAGATTTAATTCCTCATCAGCTGACGGACATGTATTTATTCAAGAGTACAGTGTTGTGTGCTTAGAATTGGTGTAGATGTACAGATTCATAGTATAACAGCAGATCATTTACAACAGCAGCAGTATAATTTACAGTGTATTGTCATTAAGTTTTTTACATTTACTACATGACATTATTCGGTGTTCGTTACATGGAGAAAAGAAACTGAGAAAACAAACTCAGAGTTGATGAGTTCTTTTGGCCTTTTCCCTTCCGGGATCGCCACAACGAATCCAATATTTGGTTTTGCATGTTTGATTTTGGCAGGAATTTTTATGTCGGATGTCCTTCCTGACACAACCCTTGTATTTATCCAGTATTTATCCAGGCTTGGGACCGGCACAATGAGACATTGATGCTACAGTTGTAGCAATGTGAAAGGTCTTGCCCCCTATGCACCAGCCCCTTGCCTTACCAACTGAGCTATCCAGCCGCCAGAAAACAAACTCAGAGTTCTTTAAGGGTTAACTGATTTTAGTTTATATAAAACACAACGTAGAACATGGAAATGCTCATAGGTCCGTTAAATGCATGATATAATTTCCAGGAATTCTCGGTTAAATTTTGACAAGGAAAGCACATTATTATTACTATTATTATTATTAACCACCTTTCACTTCATTCAAAAGCACCAGACCTAATAAATACTTCACTTACATAAGACACTAATGCAGTTTTGTAACCACTGGCAACAATTTCTACCAATACTGATAGTTTGCACCTTTGTCCATCTTTCCTTCCTCTGTTACCCAGTCTTTAATCTCTAAAGTTTCTCTTATCTTTCACCTCAAACCTGACTTGCCTTTGGGGCGTCATTCTCATGCATCTCAATCCTCCTCTTCATCTCCTCCCCCTGACTCGTCTATCTCATTGTGTCCTTCCCTGGATTATGACAGTCACGTTATAATCCGCTAAATGATCATCTAAATCCATCTGTCACCTGAGCAGATGAACACGAGGGCTGACATTAAGTACTGTCACATCAGACAGACAATCACACCACAGGCTTAGCTGTGTTACAGATGAATCTAAGCAGAAAGATGGGTGACCTATTACACGGTACTGTACATACAACACACACCCAACTTCACATCAAGTATTTATCATGTAGAACTGAAATGGATGCAGGGACAAGTCTGGATACGTTAAATTCGTTTACTATGGTGTTAATAACGAAGGGTCAATTGAACTTGTACAAAAGGTCTTGAGCTCCACCTGCTGGTGAAAACTGGAATTACACTGCAGTTCCAGTTAGACATAAACTGATGTGTTTCATTTAAGATGTTGCACAAAGATGGAGAGAAAAATCTATAAAGTGTTCACCATGGAGCAGCAGTCGGACTCCTCTGGTTTGGATGATACATGGCTGTCTTGAGCTAGAAAGAAGCACATTAAGAATAAAAACAGGTCTGCAATCTGAGTAAATATATATATATATATATATAAATATATATATATGGTAGCTCTGATTAAATCCTGAATAAATTATTAGTCCGTTAAGACAACATGTCTAAAATGGCTATAATAAAAATTAACAGTATAGTTAATATGATACATTTTTATATCTTCAGTGTTGTGAAGATAAAGTTTTATCTAGTCATTTATTGACAGTTTTTGTCAACAAAAATTTAAAGCATCTCTTTTTGGACGCATCTTTTATAAACACTGTAAAGAAAGTATCTAATTGGTAGATAAATACAGTTAAAAATAACCTTGCAGTATGAAGAAATAATGTTTCTCAGTTCACAGTGAGGCCTGCTTTGTACTAATCTGCAATTTAAATGCTTTATCACACGTATAACATCACAGCAAACCTAGTACTGATCTAGTGAACTCAACTTTCACTGTGCTCGGCTGAAACCAACAAAGATTCAATGCAAAGAGAACTGTTAATGATTAATGGTGCATGTGTGTACAGTAAGGTAAAGATACTATGAACTGTGTGTGCTTGTCTGCACAGGAGGTATATGGTCTAAAGTATAACATGTGAGTCATCCATACCAACTCTTGAAACATTCACACTCACTCAGTTCATGGAATCTTGCAACATCCTGAAGCTCTACTCAAGAATCAACCAGGGAATTTTTTCTCATTTATCATTAGCATGTTTGTTTTAGGCCCAACAATTTTCGACTTTTTCAATGGATTAGGTTGAAAAAGGAAAAGAGAATATTTTCATTTTCTCCAAATATACACATATTAATGATGGATGAAATACATTCTAAATATGAAAGGATTATATTGGTAGTACAAATGACGATATAATGATAAACCGTTGATTCAATGACAATAAAACTGAGTCTGAGAAATAATACAAATGTGAAAACCAGTGTGGTTGTTCATGTTTCCAGACATTCTTCATATTTAATTTTTTTTGTCTGTTTAACGGTGATTATCGTTTAATATTTTGATTTAAGCAACAGCTATCATTAGGAGTACAGTTGCAGAATATGCTGTATTCCTATATTCTTACGGTGTGCAGTACAATATTCATCATGATCCACTTCCAAATATGAAATTCATGATGCTTAAAAGTTGAACTGATGACAAAGTTTACCTCACGAGGCTATCACAAAAGCATGACTGAATAAGTATTTAGAGAGTAGAGATTCAGGCTGTTATATGGACAGAGTTTATTAGTAGTTTTTTTCACAGCAAGAACTGGGACATTTTCTGAATTCTGGTAGAATAAATGACCCATTTATCTGCACAGTAAAAACAAACTGTTCTCTATCCTGCCATTCACTCCTTTAACAGTGTGAACCACAGACACTATGAGCATCAAATCAACCAATGTTTTCCACTCACTGCTTTGGTCCATGTCTGTTTTGACGCCAACACTGCTTGCTAGCTTCTCCTCATCTGTGGCGTGGCCTCCATGATGCTCATCCTTCAGCGTCAGCATAGCCATAAAATCACAATGACATATATTAAAACTGATGGCCAGAGGTCAAAAAGAACATGTCAAATAGTATAGACTCCTCACCTGTCCACTATTGTCCTTCTGTGTCGGCTGGTTGGGTTTCATTTTACACGAGTTTCTGTGTGTATGATGGTCAAAAACAACATCAGTGTTACAACTACTATAATAACACCACGGCTCTGTGTTTGCATAAGTGTATCCTGGAGGTCTGCATCTCCTGTAAAGTGTTTAAGCGAACCCATGCATTCAGTGTAAGCATGTGTGCAGGTGTAGTAATGAGAGGAGAGAGCTGTAGAGACGGAGCGCTAAATAGCCAGACCTCATGGGTTTGCTGTGTGTGTGCTCTGATCTCACATGCTCTGCCAAAAGTGCTGAATAACACAGGAAAAAAAAGCTGATTAATGACGACGACGCTTGCCAAAGTGAAATAAGAGCGAGAACAGTTGCACAGAGCATTAGAGGGAACTACAAGTTTTTCACTAACACACCCTCCTCCCTAATTTGCAAATCTATTTGTCCCGTTTCTTGTTTTTATTTATTTTTTAATCCCAACTTTGCTGGATAATGAAAGGAAACAATAGGTCAGGTGGGTGGCACAACAGACTATGGAGAAACTCACTGAAAGAGAAACAAGTCATTAAAATGAGAAAAGGCCAAGGTCTCACACACCCACACATTTATAAAGTACTTACAACAGAACACAGAGGAAATGGACTTGCTCAGCAGTCCTGATGCCACACAGAGAGAGGGGAAACAGAATGAGGTTTAAATAGAAAAGGAAGGAAAGGGTAAACTTAACAGGGTGAGTTCGGAACAGGGATTATTTTAGTTAATTAAAATGTAAACCTGACCAAAGAGAAAGCAAAAGGATGAATGCTAATCTTGAAGGAAGTAATTTGTGGTTTCAGCCAACAACTTGACACCCACCCAAAAGCCTCTGGTGTTTGGAAAAGGTTGAAACACATGTTGAATCCCTTTAATTAAAAACAAATCGTGGAAACCAGTTTTGTACTTAATCAAACTGATCACCACGTTACACATAATCTGTTTAAAAAGCACTGCTATTCAAAACACTTAAAAAATTTTAATTGAAAATTTAAACTGAAATTTCCCAGAGTGGGACAAATAAAAGTATATCTTTTCCAATCTAATCTAAAACCAGTATAATTTATAAAGCATCACAAATTATTATTTTTCCTCAGTAGCACAAGAGATCGACCACAAGAGGGCATCATTCAACATCTTACTTTTCATTGCCTTTCAGAACTAAGCAGATTCACCAATATGCTAATTGATTGAACATAATTAAAAATATGTTAACATTTGTCTGTATGTGACTCATGCGGTTCACTTATTTATGTGTTTGTTTTGTTTTGTTTTTGTGTTTCGCCTGTTGTCTCTGATCCCTCCATTGAGACCGTTGTCTTGTGGCGTATGAATGTAACTGTAATATTGTCCAATGAAAAATCGAAATAAAACAATTTTTAAAAAAATCAGAACACTTTGGTCGCTTCAGGTTAAATATACACAACAGGAAGCATTCATTACTGATCACACAGCCCAGAAGAGAGGAGTGATTGTTCAGCTTGAAACCCTGTGTGTCATTCAATTCCAGGTACAGATTGTGTGTAAATGATTGGAAAGAGGATGAAATCACGATGAAGAAAAAGAGGAAGAGGAGTGACCTTTATACAACATCTCTGTAATCAACTCACGTGATAATTGTGCTGCTGGTCTGATGTCCCTCAAGGTTACAGCTCAGTTTAGTGTTCGACTGTGCAGGGAAAGAGTTAACGTTGCCATTAAGCAAATCTGTGTCCAGACAAATGTCCCGGTTGCAGATCAGGTTCGAGTCCGGACTTGAGTCGGACGTCACTGGAGCCTCGTCGTCGACCTCTGCAGGGTCGGGTTTGTTCAGAGGGGAGAGGACGGGCAGCGTTGGGGGGCGCTGGGCTTGAGGCAAGGGTGCAGTGCTGGATGCGGACTGGCCTTCTCCTGGACTGGGTTTAGTGCTCAGGGTCAGATTGAGATTCTGGTCCAAACTGAAGCTGCTGTTGTTAAGGGACGGAGTGGTGAGGTTGTTGAGGGAATCAACCTCTTGGGATGAAATGATGCCACCATCCTGGTTGGAGTTTTGGTCCAGAAAGTGGTTGGTAACATCAGAAGAAGCTGTGAAAAGGGAAGAAACATGAGCTTTAAAGAAATAATTTCATAATAAAACATGATAATATCTCCATCCTGTGTCTAGTGGGGATTGACCAGTATAGTGTTACAGACCAGAACAGATACATAATATGTATAATCAAGGACGACAATGTACATCTCAGTGCCAAATTTTAGACCAACCCACAAATCTTTGTATTTAGGTTTGAGAAAAATACTACAACTCGATTATATGTTAAAACTTTCATAGTGTGATTTTACTTAAAGTGTCTGTTTCAACACTTTAATGTTATAGCAGCCAGTTTGAACAACATAAAAAACTATTTACCATGACTTTAATCTGTCTACTGACATTATCTCATAAATAAAAATGTCTGATGATTTAATCATATACAATCAGAATCAGAACTGGAGTGCCCTTTATTGTCATTATAGGTGTGTACACTGAGACAGAAGATTATGGAGAATCTTTGTTTACTGAAATTCAGTATACAAAGACAAGGTATTTTATACAAATACATAATCTTTTTTATGATTTCAGTCTTCAAAGGTTATTTACAGTGATGTACAGCTAATCAGAGATTAGCTGTACATCAGAAATTTCCCATGATGATGAGTCCTTTTGGCTTTTCCCTTCCGGGGTTGCCACAGTGAATCCAATTTGCATATTTGATTTGGCAGGAGTATATTTATTTATTTATTTTACATTAGATGCCCTTCCTGACACAACTCTTGTATTTATCCGGGCTTGGGTACTGGCACAATGAGACACAAGCCCCTTTGTGGCTACAGTAGGCAGCAGCTTGAAGGGTCTTGCCCAAGGACCCACACTGGACGCTCATCCTGGGAATCCAACCCAGGTCCCCTATGCATCAGCCCGGTGCCTTACTGAGCTATCCAGCCGCCACGATTTCTTATATTGAATAAAAAAAAAAAAAAAAACAGCAATACCAGTAATTACAAAAAATGTGGATATATGATCTATCTCTCACTGTAGTGCTTATAATCACTTTATCAGACGGTGTAGGATTTATGCTTCTTCTCTCCTGGTGAAACACTTAAAATGGCTTCTAGTTTCCTCTTAGAGAAGTTCACATCCTGTGTCCTCACACATACGGGATGTGTAACAGGCAGCTAACGACCACAGCAGCTCCATTCTATCACACCGCTGCTTCAACACTGGACTCTCTGTTACTGCAAAAGCACCTACACAGTGTAAAAATCACAATAAAAACACACTGACCACTTCTTCTGTATTTCTCGTGTTTTTTTCCTTTTCGGAAACACATCATGAATGGAGTCACTGTGGTTTCACCTTGGGTGGGTATCAGCTTCTCACATCATTTGTCAGAGCTGAAGGCTAATGTGTGACTTATTGCATCATGGATTCAGTAAGTTAAGTTTACTTCAAGCTCTCTCACAAAGTGTGGGTACTTTCAGAAATACACACGCGCGCGCACACACACACACACACACACACACACACACACACACACACACACACACACACACACACACACA
>JAPTHA010010514.1:0-10029 GCA_029814585.1 Gymnapogon annona | reverse complement strand
CAGGATTTACCACTATGTGTTTGTTAATGATGATCTTGAGGCACAGACTGTGAACTGAACCCAGGCCTGGCTGCATGAAGTTTTTCAAACTGTGATCAATGACAAAACATGGATGACCTCTGCCGCCGTCGCCGCTGTGAAGGTGTCAGGCCGACAGCGTCTGGGATGTACACGGGTGTGAGTGATGGTCGGGAGGTAACTCACCTGGCAGCAGCAGTCCAAGGTTGAGGGTGACACGGGGCAAATGTTGAGTGTGATATGGAAGGCTGTGTATGTGTGTGTGTGTGTGTGTGAGTGCGTGGGGAGTGGACAGCACGCCAAACACCTGATTACTGCACTCCAGGATCTTTGACCCAGGACGAGGGCGCGGGCTGGTTATCATCCTTACTTTGCTTATCTTCCCAGTACAAGGTGATGGAGTGAACCATGCTGTGCAGATCCAGGCCAAACTGTGAGGACCAGAGTGGATTTTTATTTTTTCCAAGGAGCAAAAAAGGCAATGTAAGCCGACAGCTGAAATGGGCTCCAAGTCATTCAGACAGGGACTAAACTAACGGAAATATGGGGCATTTAGTGCAGAGGCTTAGAAACACGGAGACTAATAATGAAGGGCTTGTTTCAAAACCCAGAGCAAGATGAGGTCATCTGTTTTCCTGCAATCAGCCGAAATAAGTCAAAGGGTTTGATATATGATGAGGAGGTGTGAACAATACCAAAGCGCTTCTCTTCTGAAAATAACCCCAGAAGATGAACACACCAGATTAAAGTGGGTTTTTCAGGCGTCTGAGGAGCACGTTGAGGTAATAATCAGCAGAGATGATTACTTCTCTTTTCCATTACTGCCATCCAGAGGGACTTGGAAATGCTTTTGTTTCTTACTTTTCATTTGTTTTGGATCTCCACAAAAACAGCTCGGAAACAAGACGGGGGGGGGGGAATCCAACAGAATATTAAAGTCGATCAGAGCCCGTTGGTTCACAACAACATGTTGCAGGATTTCTTAAGTTGCTTCACTTTCTCCTCCTCAACTCTGCTCCCTCTGTCTTTTGTTTTTCTCTTTCTCTCTGTGAGGTCTGGTGCAGTTGCTGTTTTCCTTCCAGGGACTGTAATAACGTGTTTTGACACCACTAGGTCTCCTGAAGTCTTCTTCACTCTGTCTCTCACAACCCTAGACATCACAACAACACAGTATGGACACAGTGATGGAGTACTACAGCTCCTGATTCTGTCAACAGTGAACAGCTCCACTCCAACCTTTCAGGGTTCAAAGGGTTCATCTATACTGATAGCTAAGTAGACCGATATGGACTCTTTTCTTTGAACTAATTGGGAGACAAGTTAGAAAACATATTCCAAGGTAAAGCAGATGAGAGTTCATTCCTTTAATAGACTCTCTCTTTAGCATTATGTTTATTAAGATGTTATTATTTTGTACTATATTTCTATATTCTACAAAGAGATAAACAGTCCCGACATACACTACACACAGTGTTGATTTACACACTGTAAGACATTACAGCTGCATTTAGTTATGTCCGCTTATTTTTGCTCTTTAACTCAAAGAGCTCTGACTAGTTTTGGGTGTTTTTGGGTTTTTTTAGCTGGCCTTTTCTAGTTTTCAAAAGGTACAAAATTCATTATCTCATCGTTTCGACAGATTGAAAGTATAAAACAAGGGTACTGTTCGAGTTAAGTTCAATTTTCAAGGCAGCAGGTCGTGTCTTACGCTGCAGTAGTTTCTGTTACTAACCACCTCAACACGTTCTCTCTGAGCTGTAATGACACATAAGGTTCCTGGGTTCGATTGGCACCCTGAGTCATTATGACTCAGCCACAGACCATTTCTACAGTCATGGCTGAAGTCCCCTGGCTGTAGATTGTGCCCAAATGTGGGCCTCTTGCTCCCCTTCCATCCCCTTCTGCAGGCAGATCCAGTGACCTTGTGCGGAGTGCGGCCACCAGCTTGTTTGACAATTACAAGTGGCACACTCGCCCACCCCCGTCGCGCTCCGGCGGAACGTTAAGTGGACCTTTCAGAAGTTTTAATCTGTAAATCTGTGTGATAATGATACATTCCTTGGTGGATTGAAACCCAAAGGAATCCCCGTGTCTCATTCCCACAACACCTGCTGGGTTTAATCTTCCTTTTCATGCATAGGATCATTCAGACTATTGAACCAGTGAGCCTCGGAGGGTCTACGGTTACAGTAAATGAGTAGTGGGAGTGGCTGTAACCCAGATCTGCAGCTTAGTCATACACAGTGTTGAGTAGATGAAGCCAGTGGAGTTTGTCACGTGGAGGATATGGATATGAAACTGTCTTGACTGTGCATTTAGTGTATACCAGTAATGATTTACAGGCAATAATGTCAGACTTTTACACAACCTCTATTTCCACATAAAAACTGGACTCAATATACAACATTTAAAGTAGACTTTGACTTTATTTCTATTCCAGGGCTGACCTACTTGTAACATTATACACATTATACCAAAGACCTGAGTCGACTCACGTGATCATGGATCACTGTTTCTCCCTCTCATGGTGTGAACGGTGCACTGTAACTACCTCACATGTAGGAAATGATGTGTCTCTTTGTCTTTCACTTAAAAATGTCTGCTTTTCTTTCTTAAACCTTTGGCAGCTAAAAGGAAAAGGCAAAGTCTTATCTAATACATTTGCTGTTCCAGATCTCTATGTGACGTGATAATCAATGGTAATCCTTTACAATCCCCTTCTACATCTTTGCTCACAGCCAGTCAGTGTTAAATCTCAAGCCTCACCTTTGACCAATAAGTAGTCGGAACAACTGTTAAACTGTTACCTTGGCAAAAACAGCAAAACAATCCCAAACTCTTATAAATGAGGCAGCCGGTCTTGTACTTCCTATTATAAAATCCAATCTGCTCTACACCTGTGACCATATGTGGACAGCTCCGGCGGCCTCTGGGTCCATTCGGGGGGGCAGGGGAGTGGATCCCCAGGTAAAGGTGCCAGATTTACAGGCAGACCTCCAGCTGGCAAAGGAATGTCACAACCTGTGTTTCAGCTGTAAATTCTGACATAATTACAGTGCCACTAACTCAAACACTGAGGTAAAACAACCACCTTTCCAAGGGAAAATGATCACTGCTTAATGTTATGTCTGGGACACAGATTTACTCCTATCTTTGCCGGGGAGAAGAACAGGCAGCAAAAGCAAGAATGTGAGAAATGTGTGAGTTCTCTGACCTTTATGAAGGTGAAGCAATACGTTGACATCATTACCATAGCTGGCATGTACATGCTTGCAGTCACACAGGCCGAGGAAAGGGAGATACGGGTCAAATGAGGGGGAGAGTAAAGTCATGTACGCATACTCTTACGCAAAAAGCATGTTTATTTAACATATAAAACTCACAGAGAACTGTCACTCGTGTGGGAAACAGTAGAAGTATAGGATTCAATGTACAGTAGTTTTTGTATTGGGTTTAAAGTTCTGATGCATATGATGTTAGAGCAACAGACAGATTTTGTGAGAACATTTTTTTTTTTAAACAAAGTATAAAACTACCAGTTTTCTGGTTTGTTTAGATTTGCCTGAAGACTGCAATCAGAAGGGAGCCACAACTCAGGAATCTTTAAGAACACATATTTGACCAAATGTCTCACTATATCTGCTCCGTATTCTGCACAAAACCGCACATACGACAAAGTGTTGGTTTCATCTGGTTATTCACGAGAATTATTTGTTTTTCACCCACAGGTACTGCCATTGACCATAACAAGTGCACTGTTCCACTGGTTCTCTCTATTTGCAATAAAAGCAGATGGGACGAACCATGGGACTTTATCTTTGCGCTTTGTGGATCCAAGAGACACACCGCTCCATCTCTATTGACTCTTGGTATGAGCAAGAGTGTCAGAAAAAATCCTGTTCTGGAAGCTCCCTGTTGGTTTCTTTATGTAGTGCTGCTACCATGTGGTACAAAACAGGCAGTGCACTGGAGTCCTTCAACCCATCTCATTCCAACTCATTTGTTTATATCATAGTGTAACAATAACCTGGTGATATTTCATCTTGCCTGCCAGTCCCATCATGTGAGAAGGAACATCTAAAGGCAGGAAGCCTTTTTACCTCCCCAGGCTGAGATTTTTAATGCCTGAGTCACATACTTTTCCTGTTTTTCTCCCACTACCAACACACAATAGTAGGAAGGGGTCCACTCTTTGTCTAGACAGTGGTCTGTCAGCTGTGTCTGATCTGATTCAGTGTGCAGCTCCACAGCAGCCACCGCAACTCTGACAACTGACTTGATGGGAGGTCAAGGGAATGATTGAAGCAAAGCCAGTGGTTCTGGTGAACTCTGGCACACTCTTGAATTCTCTGAAGTTGACTTTTAGATGGAGTTGTCAAACCTTGATTATGTTCCTCTATTCTACAACAGAAAAGACACACTAAAGTTGAAACATGTAGTTAGTAAAGTCACTTAATACATGCATGAAAAGAAAAGTCTTCAGGCGTCATCGGGACTCCTGCCTCACCCCCCACCCCCTCCATCAACTCTTTGCATGTGTGGATGTATTTGTATTTGTAACTGATGACGTGTAATAGTCCTACACGCATGTGCTTCTATCTCCCCTACTCACCCATCCGACTCATTCTTTCTCTCTCTCTCTCTCTCTCTTTCTCTTGCTTCTCGCTGTCCTTTGACCCCAACTGTTCTGTGCAGACGACCATCCTCCAGGGGTCGGGGTCTGCTCCAGGTTTCTGTGTAGAAAAGGCAGTTTTTCCTCACCACTGTCACTAGTGTGTTGCTCCTGGAAGATTTTGTTGGGTTTCTGTTTACTTGATCTATATATATCAAGCGCTTTGAGACGACTGTTGTTGTGATTTGGCGCTATATAAATCAACTTTGATTTGATTTGTTTTGAAAATTGACCTCATCGTGTGTGACTGGTGCTTGCAGTTGCACTCTTATACCAGTAGGGGGCACAACGACACAAGTTTCACATCGTGTGGGTTTCTTTAAGGTCACTGAGTACTGCAAAAAAGAAAGAAAAAAAAGGATTTAGAATTTAATTTAACGCAGTCAGATGATTATTGGTGAGCTGCAAGACAGAAATTAAACCGAGTCACATAGAAAGAGTTGTAACTTTTGGCTTCAGTCAAGACTTTGCAGCAACTTAGTGATTTTCTGCTGGTGTGTGAGCTCCTATGTGATGTGAAGTGTGATATAAGGTGTGTTGAGGTTTAACCTTTATCAAAAAAAAAAAAAAAAAGTATAAGGGCATCATCTAAAAGTCCTGCAGTGTGTTATTCATTGAGGAGAGTGACTGGGTTAATGTAGGGTTTAACAGCACCTCCATCTCTTTGAACTTTCCAAAGACCTTTGATTCTCAGCTGACATTTGACATGGCTGCTCTACCATGCAGGCTGCAAATGAGTGTATGTTGTCTTTGTGGAGGAGAGAGGTAGAGACAGAAAGAAAAGGAGAGTCAGGGTCAATGTAGGTATAGGGGCAGACTTTCTGGAGCCGGCTCCCTCATACCCTCTGACTACCTGCTACTGGTCAGACCAACCTTGTCTCCCCAGAGTAAGATGTGATAAGCATGGAAAAAAAAAACAAAAAAAAAGAGGAGATGGGTGAAAAGAAGCAAGGCTGGACAATAAAGAGCAGAGACACTGAAAAAGATGAGAGGTGAGATAGACAACGGTGCAAAATTGAGAGTAAGTGAAGAGAGGGGGTGAAGGAAGGAGACAAAAGAGAGAGAGAAAGAGAGAGAGAGAGAGAGAGAGAGATCAGCAGAAAAGGGAGGGAAAGAGCAGAAAGTCTTGCCCTGAGGCGTCGTTTCTCTGTCTACACTCGGTGCAGAGAGGCCAACAACAGTGCCATACACAGCTGAAGACATTTACTGGCAGCCAAGAAGCACATCTGGGTTTCTCATAATGAAATGCAGTAGGCTGCAAAGTTTTCCTGTGCACAGATACAGTAGAGAGAGAGAGAGAGAGAGAGAGAGAGAGCGGTCAGTGCGAATGTCAATTGTTAGGTTTGTTTTTCACCATTTGACTCCCAAGGTTTAATTTAATTCAGAGCTCGCAGTGCAATGCATGCGTGTGAGCAATGGACACAAAACACTCCAATTTGTTTTTAGCTTTCACAGCTCGAGTCTGGAAGTGAAATTTTATAAGGATAGAGGTTACTTGTCACTAAACGTACACATGCACGGGTACTTATAAGAATGTGTCTTTTTTATTTTTTGACCGTGAGTAGGCATTGACAGACAGACAAATTACAATTTAACTGTCAGCCAGTGGAAGCGGCGTGTATGTAATTCTGAGCCTGACTACAGCAGTGCCAGCCATAGGGTAAGAAATATATAATTTCACGGTCCTATAATGTATTTATTGCTTCCAAAATACACCAGATGCACATAATCACTCTCCCCCAAAGCTGCCCAGTCCTCTGCATGCACAACATATCCTCCACTTTTTTCCCCTCCTCTTTTCAACATCCTTGCACAATACAGAGGAGTTGCACTCGGGTTACACGTTCAGATTGGACCTCTCGATTGCACCCCAGGGCTGTTGGGAAGAGAAGAGGTAGGGAAGGGGGAAAAAAAAAGCAAAGGAGATGATGGAAAGAAGGCCCACAATAACAGTGTGTTTCCTCACATGTTGGGACCTGCAGCTGAAACTACTGCACCTGTTGTAGAGGCTCTCACTGGGCGGAGGGTGATATGGGTGGGTAGAGGGTGAGGAGGCCGGTGGCACCTGTATCACATCCCAAAAACCAGCTGTGCAGCTGCCTGGACACAAGTCTGTGCATTCTGTCACACACTGTGCACTTGATGACCCCCGCGGCCTCGCAGTAACCCCCACTTTATGTCTGCATGCGTGCTTATGTGGGTGTGTGTGTGAAGTGTCTTGCTAGGTAATTGGGTAAGGGTGTAATAAGGTTGGTCATGGGTATCTGCGCACCCGGCTGCCTTGAACGTGACCCCGTTTGAGGAAAAATGGAGATGTGTTTATGATTTAGGGAGTGGGCGCTGTGAGGGAAGGAGGGTGTGAGTGGTGCAGTGGCAGCGTCGCAGTTACGTTGGGTTCAACCCTACGGGACTCTAATATGAATCCCTCAGATCTCCCCTTTTATTGGTGTCTGTGTAATTACACTTTTTTTGGAGTTTTTTTCTTTTTTTTTCTTCCTTTGATCCCACAACCTCTGCAGTGGTTGACTTGTTATACGTTGTACCAATTGTTTTGAGAGACTATAAATGACAGAGTGTGACTTTGAGGGACATCAGGTTTGGTGACTGACAGTGTGTGCTCCTACACGTTTCTCTTCATAACCTGACACACAATTGTTTGACAGTATTGTTGAGCCCCTTTAGCTAGAAATATGATCTTTTCAAGTTTCCGTCGAGACTGTCTCGTCTTGCCAGTATTCCCCGGGGAACGGCCGCTGTTGTATCTGACTGCGTGTCTCTGCCACAGTACACCACACCAGAGGAGCCGTGCACTCTAGCCGTCACTTCAGACAAGAAGATGAGCCATCTCCTCCTCAGCTGCGTTGCACTTTATGGTCTTGATGACATGTTTTCAACACAGTCTTTTCTGGTTCCCTCTGGAGGAACAGTCTGTATCTGTCACGTCGATCAGACATTTAGTGACACAGCTCTCTGTCTTACCCTTTTTTTATTTAATAACAAACAATTTACAAAAAAAGAAAGGGAAAAGGTTACAGATGTATAAAGAAAATTCAACTGGATCTATGGGGGAGTGAGGAACAATAGAAATGAGGCAAAATTCAAACAAAACACTTCAAAAGATCAAGACATCTTGAAATCAAATGAAAATATATCAACTAAATCCTTCTAAAAACAAACCAACAACTAAAATGAAATGAACAAAACCTGCACGGTCAAGGCATGAGACATTTAAAACAGCAAGGACATTGAGATAGAAAAATTAGTTCAAACAAATTCAAACAAATTAAAGGAGAGTTTGATGCCCTTCCATTTACAACAGTGAATATGATATTTACATTTTTAATACTGGTCTCCAAATAATCCATAAAATAAACACTGTCATTGGAAACAAAGGACAGGATATTGTCCATTTTTAAGTATAACCAACTGTGAATATGAATCCCAAATGTATTGCGATGAGAGTAATTGGAAAACAAATGCTACTGGAAAAAATACTATTGCAAAAAAGAAGTAGGGGGTTTATAAGATATGGCAACCATTCTTAAACTTAAAATTTACCAGCGCACCACATTGTTTCAGCTCTATATACCCAAGCAGGGCTTGTAGGACTTGGGTCACATTTCTGTGTCCAGGGATAGGTTCCACCTCCTGATCCTAATGATGATAAAGGTGAATGAATAATATGTGTGTGTGTGTGTGTGTGTGCGTGTGTGTGACGGCGTCAGCTGGGTGTCGATTTAACAATACTGATAATGATGTGGTGTTTTTTCTCCAGTGATGTTTGTGTCGATGTCCATATGAACCCTGACAACTACTGTGCATATTCACTACAACTCCTGTAAATACACAATTGTAAATGCAAACAAACTAGCACTGCATTAAAATAACACAATCACTGTGTTCGTAAACACATTTTATACTTTTAACATGGGATCATTCATTGGATAATAGTATCTAATACTCAATCATGTGAGGATGCGGTTCACTTATTTATGTTTGTTTTTGATTGATAGCTTTTTATTTCAGGCAAAGGCAAAATAAATAAATAAATAAAACAACATATTTTACACTTTACACTTTCCATCCAACATTTCATATCAAGTTCTGGTATTTTTTAAAAATTCTTTTAAGGAAAACATAAATGCAATATGATACTTTGCCTGAAAGGGAGTGGGAGGAAGAAATAAACTGATATACTCCCACCTCCATCTTCAATTCATAGTTGAAAAAAAAAACCAAACAACTTTTACAGCTTCCGCCAAGAAAGAAAAAACATCTTAAATTGACTTTCTTTTATTCTAGTAGGTAAGGTGCAGAATACTGTATAGAACTATAGCAACAATGGTGGCAGACTATCTGCGATGGATACAGACACAACAATGTTTAGTATAATTGTTTAGTTGAGTTGTTTTGTTTAGACAATAGTACACTTACATTCATACACCACAAGACAACATTCCTGACCCACAATGACAGGATCAGTTAGTTTTTCAATAGAAAAACCAAAAACAAAATAAAACAAAAAAACAAACGTTACAGTCTGAGCTTTTCTTTACCAGTCCCCTCTGACTGCCGTGATAGCGGAGTTGCGTGCTTACGTCATCAAGCGCAGTGAGCGTAGCGTGCAGCTCATTACAGCTCAGTGCCTCCGCCAGGAACAGGAAATGAACTCAGCAGAGCTCGAGGCTGTTCCAGGGCACCAACTCTCCAAGGAGTTCCACTCTGGAGTGATTACGCGACTTTTTTTTATACCAACTAACCAAAACACAATTATCCAATTCCCTAAACTACATATTGCATTTGTATAATAGGTTGCAGTTGGTTTTGATAGCGCTCAGCTCCGGTTTTGCGGGGTGAGATTGTACAACACGGATCTGCTCGGCAGTTCGGTAAAACAAATGTTGTCGTTTCTGACATTATCGCCTGCGCCGTCGACACTTTTGGTCCCACCGTGATTGACAAGCGCTGACGTTAAATAGCGCGAGTGTTCAAACACAAAACGAAGCACTGGCCGCTCGGTCCACATGAAAACACGCTTTCATGCCATTTCCTCAGCCTGACGGCGCTGTCACTCGGCATTAAGTTCCTTCTCCTGTTGTGTGTGTGTGTGTTTATATATATATATATATATATATATATATATATTCCCCACACACTCGCAGGCCCGTAAACACCCCTGGTGCTTTCAAGTCCCTTCATCCAGCGTGTCGCTTTCTATTAAATGCCCTGTCCATTTAGACCATCCATTTACTTTATAACGTACACGTCTACCTCTGTGTCCCTTTCAACTCTTTTCTGTGCTGCCCCCACCACCACCACATCCATCGCCCCCCCTCCAT
>JAPTHA010010505.1:0-10030 GCA_029814585.1 Gymnapogon annona | reverse complement strand
AACAAGGCATCATAACGGTTAAGACAGGAACAGATGGGAGAGTGTGTGTGTGTGTGTGTGTGTGTGTGTGTGTGTGTATCACTCTGACTCATGCAGTTCATTTAATTGTGTTTTTTTTGTCATTGTAACTGTTTTGTGTTTTTTGTGCTCTTGTGTTTTGTTTTTCCTTATGTTTTGCCTGTTGTCTTTGATCCTATCATCATGCGTGGGAATGTCATCTTGGAGCGTATGAATGTAATATTATCTTGTGAAAACTAAAATTTGAAAAAAATTTTTGGAATGGTTTCCTATGATACATAACTACCATGTGACATGATTTGCATACCGTGGCTAGAATGACATGTGTTTGGCGATGCTCAAAGTGTAGTGTGCCATACTCTACTTCCCATAATCCACAGTTTCTGCCTCATTAACAGTCTGAATATAAAAGTGTGTTATGTGCCTCCCTGCGTGCCGGACTTTGTCCTGATAACATGATCCCCGTCCCATGCATGATTACCTTTCCTTTGCACTGTGTGCCCTGTGATTGATGCTTTTGTTGCCGCTGCTGCTCAGGAGAGCGTTAGTCACAGTTGCACTGCACGTCAGTCTTCGTCTAATTACAGGTGGCAGGAAACAGGATCTGAAAACTATTTCCTCAAACACTGCATATGCACACGAGCCACTGAACATGCATTAACTGAAGCTCACACACATACACAATTGTTTTTCCACCATTTTTGGTGATCCTGCGTTTACTCACATTCATTTCTTGACTTTGCAGCTGTAGCACAAGCTTAAATATTTCCCTGATCCGAGATGAACAGTGAAGTGTCATAACCTGCAATGTCCATCCCATACATAACCTCATCAAAGGGCTGACTTTACAACAGAAATAAATACATGTACCATTCACATTCAAATTTCCTCCTCTGTAACATCTGTATGGGAGTGAATATTAATACAGTTCCCCTTATATGATAATATCTAGGCCAATCTGTGTGCATAATTAAAGTATTGGGCAAGGTGATTGTGCAGCTACTGTGCAGCAATACAGCTATTGTGAGGGTTAGGGTCGCTGCCAAGAAATTATTATTATTATTTTTTATGTATTTATTTTTTATTACACAAGCAAGGTCATCGGGTTCTACCATTAAGATGCTTGTTTAAAAATCCCATAACTATAAATTAGCAGAGGGACGGCGGGTTGATGGCGCTGGTTTGTTGATATGCAGCACCTATGTGTGCAGTGGATTTTAATCTGAGTTTTAATCAGTTAATACTAGGTTTTAATCCTTGGGGTTTTAACCAGTGATATGAATCAGACTTAGTTGAATTCATACTAACTCAGATAATTTGTCAGTTCACCTTCTAATCATACCAGGTAAAGATTATTTTGCAGCTTCGACATTAATGCTATCAAGAAAGTGTATATATTAAAATTTAATAAATTGGTGAAATTGCTTCATGGTGTTTAATATGATCCAACTTCACACAACTTTAATACAAAAATTAGCAATTTGTTTCCAAAAAATCAACACAGCAGTGACCATTTTTAGCTTTCTTCACATTTTAGAACGACAGGTCATAAATCAGTGAATGACATCACAAAAGCATCACACTTTACAGTGTTATGGTTGCAAGAAGGAAATTTGCAACTGTTCACTATAGGTTGTACTTTACTTTACTGACTTTCACAGTGAATATTGTTAACTATGTTTATGGTGACAATTAAAGGATTCTGATTCTGATACTTTTATTTTGTTGTGTGATGGGTAAGGGGAGGATCCAAACGCAGGAAGGTTTAGGGGAAAAAAGACTTTATCCACAAAAGGTGGGACAACAACAAAAGGTGAGGGAAGCGTACACCAGGCGGGAGGTAGGTGGGCGGCAGTGGGACAGCAACGGCAGAGGCACTGGAAGAAACACAAAGGAACACCAGGTTAGTCCAAGTCTAGTGACACCGTCTCACTACAGGATTCAATGCTCCACAAAGGACCGGCTGTGATTTACCACAGGGAGGTAAAACAATCCACTGGCACTGCAGACCGCCTCCAGCGTCCCTTAAATCGGCCTCACCGATGACCCGAGTGAAAGCAGGTGCGTGCCGTCATCTCCAACATCTGCAAGGGATGACAATCACACACTCCAAATGCACACACACACCCACACACACCAACACCCCTTTCCCCGCCCACACCACATATTTATGAAAACGCTCATTGACATAATGTCCTTCACCCTAAACATTATCCCCAACCATCACAACTGAACACCATGATCTAACCCTGACCTAATTGTAACATCAATCCTAAAGCCACATCTTAACCCACAAAAAGTAATCTGGATCCGTAAGGACCTCACTTTCTCACCGCGGTGACAGGAGTTCCCAGCGGGTTAGTGTGCAGACACTTTAAACTTTCCGCTGGCATGTAAAAACACACACAGTGGGACAATGGTGTCATGTTAGGTCAGTGTGCAGCCGTCGTGTCTCGTGGGGATTGTTGGACAGGGTAGGAATTTCCCTAATTACAGTTTGCGTGACAGATGACACACAGGCAGCGGCTTACACTCACACTCTCCCCATGGCGTGTCCAAAGAGCCCACTCCGGACACAGCTTTCCCATCAGCCAACATTACACAGCGGGTCTATGTAGAATGAATATCACTCAGTATTTTTACATGGGTATATGCACTTTACAAACACAGAAAAACTTCATAGTTGTAACAGGCATAATATTGATTGCCACAAAATTGTCACGACAGCTTGTCATTTGTAGTTTACCTGTTGGTTTAACATATACAGCAATTTTGAAATTAAAGGTAGATTTGTAAAACACTCCAAAACATATTCATCTTAGTTTTTATGGTTTTTGTTTTAATGACTCCACACATCACGCCATGTCTGACTGACGCGCGAGCAAAGCCACACTCATCATCTGTTTTAATTATGCAAAGTCGTAAAAAAAAGTATTTAGATCCTTTACTTTAGGAAAAGTAGAAGTAGGACAGTGTGCATCGTATGTCCTGATGGCTCACATGTAGGTCAAACATAGAAAAGACTCGCGATGAATATCAGACATGCAATCTTATATCATTGTTTGTTTACAGCACCAGGTTATCGCTCCAGTGCTGTGGGTTTGATCCATACATAACATTTATTAATGACAAATAAAAGAAAATCATTGAGAAGCACTGGTCTATATCGACCTGATGGCAAAGGCAAGACACTGACACAAGCGGAGACCAACCCCTGTTACGCAGGGAGCAATGAAGTGGAAATATCGAAGAAATACTGAAATGTAAAACGTTTGATTAATTATTAAAGTTAATTAATTAAAATGTAAAATTATTCAAGCCATCCATTTTTATGGTGAGTAGGTCTCACTCACTGCTCTGTGTTTAACCCCCATTCCACAGTTTGCAGGGGACGCACTGAGCTCAGATGTCTCTGGACAGAGCAAGGTCTATTGTATCAGCACATTTTGAGCAAACGATTACATTTTAATGCGTATTTAAAATAAGACACACATTCAGAATGCTCACCGCAGACAAGTCAGAGGTTAAAAATGAAAAACACCCTAATCTCAACTTTGAGGAAATCAGGTGTTGGATTCATGGCTTCCACATAAACATCTTTTGAGAGCTCTGGGTAGGACTGCATGGCAGACACTTCGGCTATTTTAAGAAAAGCCGCACTAGTATATTGTCCCATAGCTCAATCATTTTTGCACCTTGTTCAATGGAACCTCTGTATTCAGAGGCACTGGCAGACTATAAAAAGAAAAGCACAATAGAGATTTAGTCTTGTTATACTGCTTTGACATGGCACAAAATGTCAAAGAGATTAAGCGATCGTATATAGTTTAAGGAAGATCTGAGAAGAAAGCAGAGCTGAAAACATCATGTCAAAGATGGAGCAATCCAAAGGGAGCAACGGAATCAAAGGTGCAAAGATTATCAAAAAAAATCCAACATCAAAGAAACTCCCAAAGACAAAAAGAAAGACAGACGTCTATGGTGTAAAACCTAGAATGCTGGAAGGAGGGACATAAAAGAGACCAAACAAATCAGGAAGAGAAAATAGATCCTTAAAAAGTGAGAATAGCTGGAGCTGTCAAAGGGAAGCAGCTCTGTAAACATAATATGAAGCCTTTCTGCTGAAACCCCAAAAGACAGGACTCATAGCGTTTTAAGTAACACAAGTCGTCCAAACCTCTGAAGCTAAATAGTCTCTTCACTTTCTCCAATCGATAAGAGTATAGATCAATAATGTAAACATGCAATGTCACCTTGAAACCTTAGCTTTTGTTTAAGATGTGTTTCTGAGATGAATACTTGTACTTGGGAAAGAAAAAAAAACATTACAAAGTATTATTGCTGATTCACTTAAACATTCTGGTATTAACCCTTCACCGGAGGTTCAGTGAATTCAGATTTTTCAGACATATTTAACAGGGAACAATGGCATTATTTCAGCCTAATTTTATTAGAATTTGTGTATTATTTCAAACGACAAAATCAACACAAAAGTCAGTTCGTCTTCAGAGACAGTTGAAGAATGTGGATTAAAAAGCCTGTTGCTGTGTGACCTGCATTAAAAGCTGTATTTATCCCCCGCTTTAATGTTCCCAAGCAAAGTGGAGGAATGCCTCCCTGCTGTCCAGACAAGGCTTAATGGTGAAAAAAGAAAAAAAAAAAAGAAAAGAATATACCTTTCATTGACAGGAAGGTCAATTGCTATATAACGATTGTTGAACCCAGGTGAAGATTGGAAATGACATTCTGATTGATCAGATAATTCCCACTGCTCGTTTTAGCAGTGACGTGGAAATAATAAGAAGGAATGAAGAAAACTGCTGGACCATGAGGATGAACGCTCTATATGTTAGATAAAGAAGTGATAAAACAATAAATGAATAAATAAAACAGACCATTATGTGGTGGTTCACCATTGTTATAATTGTCGTGTAGATTTTGTGCTTCTGATGGTGACTAATGAGGCAAGAAGGTGTGTGAGTTGTGAGTGTTGTCCGGTGCTGAGGTGTTTGAGAACACCTGTTATGAGCTAAGTCATCAAGGACCTGGATTAAAAGGACTGCGTGACTTAGCTTGGTGTCGAAGAGTTATCTCGACTCACTGTGGTAACAACGCTTGGCCAATCTCTAGTGGTTTTGTTAGTATTGGTCTGTGGATACTCTTTGCCAGGGATGTCAAACATGCGGCCCGGGGGCCAAATGTGGCCCGCCAAAGGTTCCAATCCGGCCCAAGGGATGAATTTGCGAAATGCAAAATTGACATTTTATACAATTTTAAAAGATTATAGCTCCGGTTCCACGTACAGACTCGGACAAATGTTGCCATAATAATCTGGATAGCTCAGTTGGTAATGCACCAGGCTGGTGTATAGAGGACCTGGATTCGATTCCCGGTATGAGCGTCGAGGGAGTTGTGTCAGGAAGGGCATTTGACATAAAATCTCCTGCCAAATCCAATATGTGAATTGGATTCGCTGTGGTGACCCCGGAAGGGAAAAAGCCGAAAGAAATCATCAGTCACTAGTACAAATTTTTGTCTGTGGAAATGTACATTTTTCAGGTAACTTTCCTATATTTACACTAAAACAATGTATCGTTTAACAAAAACAACATAAATTATCTGAACAAATATAAACAACCTGAGATGTCTGAAGAGAAATCTGTGAAATTAGATCAATATTCTACCTCTGATTAAAGATTTTGTGTATTTGTACATCCACTGTGATCTGTCAGTTAATGTAAATTATAAACTGAGAAATAGTATTGATAAAATTACACTTATTTTTCTTGATAGTTTTGAGGTTGTTATTCCTTATTCATTGTTTTAATGACAGTTTGTAGATGTAAACATGTTCATCATATGAGGACAGTTGGAGTTGACATTAGTGATATAATTCTGTTATTATTGGACTGGTCCGGCCCACGTCAGACCTAATGTGGCTGAATTTGGCCCCTGGACTGAAATGAGTTTGACACCCCTGCTCTATACACTCATGTATTTTTGTGGACTCATGTTCGTCTCCTTTTTGTTGTATTTTTCCCAGTGCTCCTCCGCTCATTTGCCTCACCATCACTGCCAGTTCTGAAACCCCGGACTTCGATTTTGATTTTTGTAAAGAGACATTGTGTTTTGAAATTTGTTATCTTAAAAAAAAGTGCTATAATATGTTTTATACTGTGAGTTATCATATATATATATTTCTATATATATATATGCATACTGTTTTTATTCTGTGTTGTATTTCTATTTTGTTTTTATTCTGTTTATTTTGTGTTATATGGTGTGTACTGGTGCTGGAACAATAATTTCCCAGAGGATCTTTCCTGAAGGATTAATAAAGTTCTATCTAATCTAATCTAATCTGGAATAAATCCTTTTTTCTTACTTCCATATCTGCTCTTGGATCTGTTCCTTACTGACACATAACACATATAGGAGTAAAAAAAATGTGGGAAGATGTGAAATGAAAAGGAGAAGTTGCATATCTGGGAAAGTGGTTGGAAACGATGTAGATATAGACAGTGTAGATAGACGGCTGCCAATCCCTTTTATAATGAAAATCCATTCTGCAGTTGAAACAATGCCAATCCAGAGGAGATGTGGTCTGAGTGTTGGTGAGAAAAGAAGGAATGGCCGACTCCCACGCACAGAAAGTTGATTCAGTCGACTCTGAAGGAATGCAAGGACAAAGCTAAGATGGATAACACATAGAGAGCCAAACAGTCCGCGGCGACCAAAACCATCACCGATCTACAATGTTTAAGCTTTTATAGTTCACTCATAATTCAAAAGGTCAGCTTCAGTGTGTTATTGGAGGAGATAACGGGATTTTGTTGCTTTTGAGGAAATCAAGGCTAAAGACACTTTCCCACAGAGTAGTTCTAAAAACTATCCACCTTGAATTTAGTTCTAGGAACTACTCTCCCCAGAGGAACTTTTCAGTTGTGCATTCTCACAGGCAGTATAACCATGGTACCAAGCGGTGCGATATAATTTTATTCCGCATCCAACAAAACACTTACACACACAGGGATGGAGAATGATCTATATTTTTGTTCAGTCTGTAGGTCACAGGGTGCCAGGCTCCAGGGAGCAATTTAGGGTTCAGTGTCTTGCTCAAGGACACTTTGACAGTTGGAGCCAGGATTCGAATCGATAACCCTTCAGCCATTGGACAACCCACTCTACCAGCTGAGCGACAGCCTCCCAACATGCCAAAAGGTCACATGAAGTGATTATTATTCTTAACTAATAAACGTTGTTTGTGGATCTGTGGTATAAACTGATATATAGTTGAGGAAAAGCAACAGGACTTATACCTACGACCTGACCACAGCCACATTCACCGTAACACCTTCTGTCGTCTGCAAGATGCATAAATGGGTGTGTCCTGGGGCCTTTTTTATAACTAAAAAAGACCCTGCCTGTGAGTAGGAGCTAAAAAGGTACTAAGAACTAAGGTCGTAGTTCCAATGCTGTGGGAATGTGCATAAAAAGTTTCCAAAAACTAAAAAGGTTCCTACAGTGAGAAAGCGCATATTGAAATGACTATATTTGGTTCCTTAAAGTGGCAAATTCTAAAAAAAAAAAAAACTCAAGAAGTAAATGTAAAACAGAAAAACACAACACACTCAAGGAAAAGGCAAGAGTAATGCATGTTATACATCTATCATATTATGTACTTATAAACTGTTGTCTACTCAGTTTCTACACTTATATTATTGTATTAATTGTGTTTTTATGAACACTACTTTTATTGTTTGTTATTGTGCCTACGTGTATTTCTGAAAACACCAGATCAGAGGAAAGTTTGAAGATTATGGAAAATTTGCAGGCCTTGTGTAAGTACGAGGTGTCTGAAGCTCGACTCAAGGACAGGAGGACTCCCTTTTTCTGAACTGTGGGAGGAAGAACCCTTTAAACTCAACCTTCAAAGAACAGCAAATGTTTGATTTAGGCCAAATGTCTGTTGTGTGATTATAAAGAGTTATGGACGCATTGTAACCTCAGATCAGAGGAAGATGCCATGTTGTGAGCTGCACGCTGATCTCCTTGAACAAGTAAGAGATTGATCAATACGGAAAACTTTGTTCTTGTCTGCTCTTTGTACTTTGTCTATACCTGCAAGTCTAGGTGTAGGTTATGAAATTTCTCTGACAGCATGTAAGTTGAAAAGAACCTGTATTTTCTTCCATAAGCCCAATTAAGTGCTGATCCAGACACCTGTCAATATCCACATTAACCCTTTGAACATCACTACTAACATTAGTGCCATTACTACATGTACCAAACAGAGCAGGTACACTCACTGTTCATGCAGAGGTGGACCTGACAGATCCTGTAGACCACATTGGACCTTACAGACCCTGTAGACCACATTGGACCTTACAGACCCGGTAGACCACATTAGACCTTACAGACCCTGTGGACCACATTGGACCTTACAGACCCATTAGAGCTTGTAATGCGTGTGGAAATGACCAAAAAATAGTCACTGGCCTGCTAAAGGATTAGGAAAGATGAAATATTGAGAATAATTCAATTAGAGAGCAGCCACAAAACTTGCACTGGGTCTTTATGGGTTAAACATATAAAGGATCCACCTCTCCTTTGTCTTCCTCAAAAGCATCGAAGTGTTACGCGTTACATCACAAGGACATGCAAACCACAAAAGGATCAAGTTAAGATGAGGGTAAAAAGATAAAACACAACACATCTGTCTTTTTTGTGTATATATTACATGTTCTTGTGTCTTTTTAAAATAATTTCCATCACATATATTTCAATGTTTGTTTGCGAGTCAGCAGTTTGGTATGTTGTAGAGTAAGTAGATCTGCCAAAATGGAAACATAAAGCACACTGAAATACTTTCTTTGGAAACGAGTTACTTGAAGATGAAATTCAAGAATGTATTCTAAACTATACAGGCCTGGAGTGAAGGAGTCATGTGATATATATATATATTTGAATATATGACACCATTACACATACATTTCTATTTCTGTTGGGGTTTTTTTCTTCCTATGAGTATTTTTTTGGCATCAGGCCCAAAATCCATCTGGAGGAAACAATGAAAGGAAGGAAACACAAGTTTAGGGTTTCACATTTGGTTTTCATTGGTAGAATGTGAATGAAGAGTGATCTGACTGAATGTCTTGCAGCGTCTATTTGGATAATCCCAACATGCCTACATGGAAATCCTTCAACCCTGCAAGCGTCTCAGTGAGTTTAGAGCAGGGGTGTAAAACTGTTTACAGATCAGGTACCATATTCAGCCCAATTATGATCTAAAATGTGCCAAATCAATAAAATTGCAGGAAAATAAACTAGACTTTCTGATAACTCTAAAAGGTTTTTTTTAGATTCTGCAGTGATAAAACAATTAAAAATGTTTACATCTAAAAACTGTTGTTAAAAAAATGAAAACAACTAGAACGCCCATGTAACAACCTCAAATTTCATGCGAAAATAAGGAAAATCTGAACAGTGTTATCCTTCATCTCATCATTTGCCTCATCTCATCACCCAAGTACATTACAACTTACTAATAATATGGCTCTACAAAAGCACAAAACGCATCATAATATTATTACAATTAAAAATTACACTACTTACTTTTAAGATATTTCATGTTGTTTAAATTTGTTGTTGTTATTAACATTTTTTAGTAGATAGGTTGTAAATGTAAACACATTCATACAAGTCCTATTTATTTTTACACAAAAACTAAGAAAAAAGGGGAGTTGATATTATGCTGATAATATTTTACTGATCTGATCCACTGTAGAGCATATACTGTATACTGGACTGTGGCCCCGGAACACCTTTGATTGTAATTGTTTCATGTACTTGCTGGCTGGGTTTTGTCTGTTCATCACAATAAGTACAATATGCAAAGTCATAACAGCTAAATCAATAGGACCGTTTTCCTGTTTTGTGTGTGTGTGTGTGTGTGTGTGTGTGTGTGTGTGTGTGTGTGTGTGTGTGTGTGTGTGTGTGTGTGTGTGAATGA
>JAPTHA010010491.1:0-10031 GCA_029814585.1 Gymnapogon annona | reverse complement strand
CCCCCCCCCCCCCCCCCCCCCCCCCCCCCCCCCCCCCCTATCAGTTGCCAGTATATGACATTTCATTACCAGATTCATTTTGTGTCTGTGTAATGACAATAAAGACAGTCTAAGTCTGATAGTAATAATCTCCTCGTTAGTGTAGTGGTAGGTACCCCTACCTGTCACACAGTAGATCTGGTTTCAATTCCCCAACGGGGAGTACAAAATTTTGGAATTTCCTGCTGCAGGGAAAATAAACATTTAATCATGAATGCTCTTCTGTATTTGTAGCACAGTTAGTCATTTTGATAGTATGCTAATATAGTTCATTTACACTTATAGTCTGTGTTCCCTTCACATAAGGCTTATATAAAGATTTTAATTTTTTTGTGGCTCCAGAGAGATTCGTTTTTTGTCCAATATGGCTCTTTGAACATTTTGGGTTGCCGACCCCTGCTTTAGACAAATGACTTCATTGTTATGGAGCTATATCTGATTCCTGTTTTATTTGTTTGTTTGTTTTTTGGTCTGAACTGGTTTCTTAGTATTCGATAATATTTGTTCTTTTAAGACCCGCATCTTCTACTTTTAGCCAAAATTACTTGTTGTTGGATTAGGTGTTATTACCCGTTTTATCCACAAAGTAATGAGTAAGCCATAAACTCAACAGTGATTGAGCACAGGGTAAGTAGCACAGGAACTTTTGTTCCTGTAAGTAAATAGTGCATTTGCCATAAAAAGTGACATGGGGAAATGCAACCTATGTCATTCTTTAAAACAATCATAACATTGAGCGGGACTGTGTCAAAGTTTAATAAGAAGACCAAGTAGAACTGGCTATAGGCCTACATAGGTGTGACTACACCACAGAATACAATATCTGCAGGTTAGATGTGAGTCTTGGAGGAATGACCTACCTCGTCTGAATCCAGGTGAAGCTTTGTGATAGGGTAAGGGTGCACGTTGCATTAGGACACTTTAGACTATATTACACTTAGGTGAAGTTGACAAAGTTGCTAAATTATACTCAGCTGGTGTAAAGTTGGATCAAATGGCAGGAGAAGTTTACAGACTTGTTAAGCCGACATTATTTTCAGTTCTTACCACCAGCAGACCTTCCCAAGGGAGGGTGCAGATACTGTGTTGCTCATCCATCACCGAAGTAGCTGTTTGTAGCTTTGGCCATGAAGTTGTTGGTTCTGGTCATGGTGAAAGTCTTGACCTGAGTGGTAGGCACCACTGGTAAAGGGTGACACTGATGCCAAGCTTTAGTAACTCCTGTCGGGTTTTACTGATTTATGCAAGTCCACTGGTGTAGGTATTGGTAGGTACCTCGTGGACTATAGCTCCTGCTGTTGTAGAGGTAAAAACTTGGACTTGGAGGTTGACTATACATAACAAATGGCTGCACCCTGTGAGGCGGCGGCTGATTGGCTCCTGATAATTTGTTTAGATATGGGAGTGACTTTACCATGTGGAGTTGCGCAAAACCCACATACGGTCGTCAGCTTTTACTAAGCTTACGCGAGTTCGGATGTCTGGACAACGTAGACTTGGATACGCACAAAAAAACTCTGAGCCTGGGTCTCCAACGTCTCCTGGATCAACTAGATCTGAGGCCCACGTAGCAGTGGAGTCTCCTGCCTCCACAGGCTGCCCACAACGACCCGGGAAGTTGAGTGAGAGGAGGCGGAAGCCTTGTAAAGGTTCATACTGTCTTCCAAAGATAACTGTAAAGTTTGGTTCTTCTTACCAGACAGGTGCAGTGTTTGTTTTCCTGCTTTACTAGTTTCAGCTATTATCTGTAGCCTTCACCATAAACAATCGCATGATGTTGTGAGCTGTCTTATAAGCTGTTTCAGGAGGATTGGCTAGACAGCAGGGGGTTGTTACGCCCCCTGCTGTCTGACGTCTTCTCCAGGACTGCATCCCAGGTGTGCGATAAGGTGTATGCACCGTTGTCCCTGTTCATTGTCTTTGGTTTACGTTTTCGTATCTTGATGGCCTCTTTCATCCAGCAGTGGTACCTGTTGCTTTCAGCACAGATAACCCTGGCCTTTCTCCAGCCCATGGTGTGGTTTTCTCTCCTGCAGTGGTCTGAAAGGGCTGATTTGAGGTTTCCTTGATGTACTTGTTTTGTTGCTCTTCTTTGAATCAGACCAGTTCCTAGCAGCCGCTACACGCTCAAATAAGGAAACAAAACACTTTTCTTTCTGAAAATTTAGGCAGCTGATGCAAGTTAGCAAGAACATCAAGCCCAATGGGAGAAGTTGCTCCCACTCTTTCACCCTGATTTCAATCAGCAATCAAGCTTAAAATGATCCATCCTTGATCATTTGAAGCTTGTAATATTCCAATTCTAATTTGGCCCTTTCTGTGTCCTGACATTTTTTCTACAGCCACTTCCTTTTCCCTTTCTGGACCCTGACACATTTTTTTAAGTCACTTCTCCATTTGTAAAAGAAATCATTCCTTTTGCTGTTTAATTGATAATCCTGGGATTAACTGAAGTGACACTGTAGGATTAGGACACACCTGTTGCGCATCATCAGTCCCCCGGTCCTTGCCCAGAGCTTTCATCTTAAATTTGTTTTCAGAATAGCCTTAACATTGTCCTTCATCCGTCTATTATCTACATCGATTTTATAATGTTCTGATATTCTCAAAAGTTGCTCTCTTTGTACCGTTATTCACAATTTCTTATGAGGGTGTTTTAACAAAGTCTACAACGCTGGCCATGTTCAAATTACAAACAAAATTCAACCTGCGTTGAGTACACCAGTGTGCACATCACTTAAGCAGAGCCTTCCTCACTAATTATCTGATCCAAGCTACCTAACTAAGCTGATCCTTAGCTGATCCCAAGCACACCAGCCACACAAACACTTACCTACAACCAGCAAACAATTTAATAACCTGAAAAATACAACAAAACTAAACAAAACAAAAAGCCACAGAAAAGGAAGATAACTACCACATTTCCAAGATAACCATTATCTCCAGTTTCCTCAACAAAAACTAAAAAAACCTGTGCCACTTACAAAGGGAATCTCCCCCACAAAACAATGAGGCACATCTCATTCACAAATGAGAAAGTTCCAACAAACCAGGAAGCACATGCCTGTCGTTCACAGAGTCAGAAAAGTGCTACACTGCACCATACATACACAAATACATTCCAAAACAGAGCATTGCAGTACAAATCCACAACAGGAACTTACTTTTTCAGGAAAAAACAAAAAACAAAACATTGGACGAGCCCCCACTTTGTTAAGACTTGGCTCAGAGCCACAACAAAAATTAAGGAAACATGGTTAGTCATTTCAACAAAAGGTATATTTATTTACAATAAAGGGATAACGTGTAACATAAACAAATAGAAATGGCTGCACCTGGGAGAACAGCTCCAACTATGGTGGGTGAGGAGGAGGTTCTTATAGGCTGGAAGCACTAGATCCAGGTGCTCCCAATCAACCCTGGGAGAACAGCTCCAACTATGGTGGGTGAGGAGGAGGTTCTTATAGGCTGGAAGCACTAGATCCAGGTGCTCCCAATCAACCCGGGCTGATCCTTCCAACCACCTGAAAGAGATAACGAACAGAGACAGACATGGCAAACTAGGGTGCCATCACAAATGGAATCAGGTGACTCAGGAAAAGCAAATGGTGTTTCAACAGCAGGGTTTACAGGGTCCATCTGGGAGGGTACATGGGACCGGTCCAAGTATTTTGTGGATTTAGACAAAGCATTCAGCACATTCCTTGGGATATTCCTTGAACGTTTAAACTACCAAAATAAAACAGGAACAAACTCACACTTACTCCACCAAACACGCACAACATGACACGTCCATCACAGTCACCAGTGGGGCTTTTAATTTTATCGATATTCATGATCAACCAGATCTAAAACCAGATAACGCTGCAATTAATAGCACTGATTGAATTTATTTGATCTTGCAGGTAACAGAGTTGAAGAGCTTGGCCAATCACGTGGTTGTTGGAACTGTTTCCTGTGAGACCAAGGATCTATTTGTTGCACTTCCACAAACAGTTGGTGTGGATGTTAATGACCTCGGAACTATTAAGTTGAGTCTTGAGGTCACCTGGAAGTGAGTTCTGTCATCTTTACTTTTTTACCTTTCATTAAGATGGAGTATTTTGGGTAATGCTTGTGACAGTAGTTATTACTGTCACATGATATTATTTTCATATTCAAAGTATTTTGATAAAAACTCCAAAATACTTTGATAGCTCTTTATAATTACAAGCAGAGATATACACACAATATACACTCATTCCCAATTCAGCCCTAGACCCTACCTCTTACCCCTACCCTTCCATTTTGCATGTTCACGTGAAGGGGTAGGCGTATCCAAATTGTAAATAAGTCATAGGGGAAGCCAAAGGAGGTAAGGCTATTTGGCCTTGAAAACAGATTTGTCAAGTCCACTGTACAAACAGAAGGGTATGAGAAATTTCCCATAATTCAGATAGACGTAAAGACAGCTAAAAAGTGCAGCAACATGATGAAAGGAACACACAAATGTAAGTATTTTCTTTGTAAAATACTTAATCATTCGGGTTGTCTTTTTGATTTTGTTTCAATGTATTATATTGCATGTGGAAGGGCTAGGGGGTAGAGATAAGGGAGAGAGTCAAGGGATGAATTGGGATAGGGCCATCCAGTACTTATGAAGATTACATTTCTCTCACACTTAGCAGGACATATCATGGGACTTGTGCAAGCTGAATACTGCAACTGAGCTTTTTTTGTGTGTTTTCTCGTGTAAAACTGCTGATAAGTTTCTTGTTTCAGAATAAGTTTACATAAAGTATTTAAAGTACACAAATGCAAGATATTAAAGTAATAAATTCTTAATTGGATATTTTTTTCCCTACAAAAAAATAAATACTCGTAAAAATAATTTAAGCTCATAAAAATAAAATACTGCTCTATTCTAATTAATATGTTTTAGCAGCTGCATTTTTAATCTCTTCATCTTTTGTTCCCAGTCCATTTGATAAAGATGACCAGGGGTCAGTGTCAAGCACTGTCACTAAAGCTCCCTCTATGAGTAAGAGATTTTCCACCATTTTCAACCAGAGTCCTCCAGACACACCATCTCTACGAGAACAAGCTTTCTATGTAAGTTTTCCTTTTTGCCTTCATTATGTTTAAAACACCATATCTGTGGAATGACTTAATATAATGTTCTAAAGCATAAACATTGGTTTGAATTTAGCAATCTGAGTTTATTTGGTGAGCATAGGTTAAAGTTATTGCAACTCTCCAAATGGATTATTGAAGGAGAAGAGAATAGATACCTTACTGATATATTATTTCATATTTAACTTCTGTTTCAGCCATATGAAAACAAATATGGACATAAAGCTCGCTTGACATCCACGTCCCATATATGAGTCCCTTAAAGTGGATTGAGACCTAGATTTTGCAAAGATCAGAGATTAACCTTTCTGATTTGCATCACTTTGATTGTATAAAGACTTAGACTTCCTTTTATTGTCATTACACAGACACACACAGTGGATCTGGCAACGAAATGTTATTGTTTGGCAACTGACAACACAGTATAAATACAAAAAATGCAAAAGTGCAAAAGCGTTCAAAGCCATGACTGCCTGCAGGACAAACATCACACACAGTCTATATAAATAAGGAGCATAAATAAGACAGTGTAATATTGCACATTAATGTAAACAGTACTGCAAGCTGTAAATATTGCACATAAATGTAAAGAGTACTATAAACAGTGTAAATATTGCACGTGAAGTCAAGTTGAATTCAGAAGTCAGATGCCTCGGGGGAAGAAGCTGTCACTGAATCTGGCAGTTTTACAGCAGATACAGTGAAACCTTCTGCCTGACGCCAGCAGGGAGAACAGTCCATGAAATCCATCCCTCCCCCCCAAAAAACTAGACTATCCAAGCAAATTACCTTGAGGTTGATTAAGTAGAACTGGTGCCATTGCTTACAGTAATAGCTTGTGGGTACATCTAGGGTTATAGTATTTCATTATTTGGTCAGGTATAGCTTCATCAATGTAATGAGAATTAAAAAAGAGAGATATTTGGTGACATTTGATAATGTTATCAAAATGATGCTGAGTAGTCTAAGCCTAGAGTGGCTTATTTAACTATCTTTTCTGAAAAGTGGGCCTCCCTAACAGCGTTAGATTATGGTCGGGGCCCCCCTTTGAAAACCCAACAAGATTACAATATATGTTTGTTAAGAAATGTTGACTTTTAGAATGAGTTTTCTTACTTTTATTCACTATACTATCATTTTTAAATTTATTTTGCATAAGAAAAATATTAACCACCACTAGTATGTGACTCAAAGGGACCCCTGAATTGTAGATGTGGTAGTTTTTATTCTGGTGAGAGCCGAGTTTTGTATAATTTCATATTTTGTGACATAACAGTTATTTGGTTAGTCATTCTTTATAATATGAACAATAAATAATCTTTCCAATATGCAGGTGATTCTGCAGAGTGAAACAGTGGGGGATGGGGGCATCATAAGACTGAGGGTGGGGGGGAGCAGTCCTTGCCACACATACTTCACAATGGGTAAATGGAGACCATATGACCGTTGTCCCTTCTTTCCCTTTGCAAAATGAAAGTGAAGCTTAACACATTGCTAATTTCATTACATTTCCTGCTGTTATGAACATCATTTGCCTTTTCTTTACATCCTGGAACTTAACAAGAGGTTTGTTATGTTATATTTCAATCTTGTTATGTTGAGACTGTAGGTAGTGAATGCAGCTTTCCTGTTTTTAACTTAATTTCCCATGATGCACACTGTATATTCACGCTAAAATGTTTTGTTTTTTCATTTGCATACTCATGGCTTTTGATTCACTCAGCAATTGTGCACTTTTCTATTTTCCTTATTTATCTTGGGTTATCAGTTGCCAATATATGACATTTCGTTACCAGATCCATTGTGTGTGTCTGTGTAATGACAATAAAGGAAGTCTAAGTCTAGTCTATTTTTTCTTTATCTTCAATTTTCTGATGCCCATTCCAGTGCCCCCCTGGAGGTCCCCACTTTGATAATCATTGCTTTAAAGAACAAAAATACAGTTGCATACTTCCTAAACAAGACAGGATCATGAACTCACAATCAAAGTACCAAAGGCAACAGTTTCAACTTCAGTTTAGTTTATTGTCATTACATGTATATACATAAAATGAAATAAGTACCTTGGATAGGCAATGTACACCAACAGACAGACACATGGACATAAAAGAAAAAAAAAGAGAAACACAGAGAGCCATACATAATTACATTACACCTCCTGCATCCTACAAATTCTACTGAAGTACAATAAGATTAATGTTGTTGTTCCCCATCCTTGGACAAATAACAAATCGAGAGGTTATGCAACCTTTTATTCATCAGCATGATGAATAAAAGGAATAAAACAAAAATAAATCATGGTAGATTTCTATAGGTTAAAAATTGTTTCCATACCTTGTAAAACATCTTTTTTCATCAAGTTCTGTTCTGTTTGTAGGACTAGGTGAAACAATCCCTTAGGTGGACATATACCTGAGGCATGAGTGGTGATAGGACTAAACGATTTCCAGAAAAGAGTTGTATTGGCAGAGAAATCTGGCATATATTGTGATTTCAATTTCAACCACATTTTTTTTTTTTTTTTTTTACCATGTTTCAGTGCAAATTAATTCAAACAATAAATTGAATAACACTAATGAGAACTAAAGACAACGGGTTTCAAATGCAGGACTATTTATTAACATTTGGTGTCTGAGGAACAACAGTCATAATAACTCAAAAATATACAAATACAAAGAGAGCCTCTATCTTAAGTCAACAACTTATTTTACCTTTCCCATCGACAAAATATCAAGCATTAAAAATGTTGATCAGTGGCTCAGCAGCAACAAAATAATTGTACTTTTGCAAAAGAATATACATAAGAATTATTCATTGTAATAAACAAAAATGTAGAGGAAAAAAAACGAGTCTTACTTTAAAAAAAAGTGCAAGAATAGCTCAACAGAGCTATCTGATGACCATGAACATCAGCAGCAGCTACAGAAATGCTGTACTCACAAACCTGTGCTTCTGTTTCACACATAGTAGAAGAGGAAATGAAATGGTAGTAAAAATAATAATAATAACAAAACCTATAATGACCCTTAACTGTCCTCAACAAAATGTCAAAATTGTTTTGCAGGAATAGCAAAGCCTAGCTCAGCGAAGATACAAACATACACACGTGTCTGTACTCACCGATTGCAGATGCAGCCGGTGTCCGTCACACCACAGGTTCATCACAGCACCTGATTCTGATCCTCGTCAGTGGCTTCAAATCCAAAATACTGACAAATGACCGACGTACTTTTCGCTTTGGTATCAAACCCCTGGGATCCGCTTCTGCCGTGTCTGAAGTTGAAAGAGCAGTGACACTGTCGGGAGTGTAGAACATGTGGCCTATCCATGTGCAGGATAGAGCTTCTTGATTGGTAGCTGACACAGAGCAACCACTGGGCCTTTGGATACCATAGACTACAGTGTGAGAAATTAAAAAAAGAAAGAAACCCCCCCCAAAAAACAGCGGCTTTGACGATCCAAAAAACGTGTTGTCTGAAATCGCGATTTTCGGTCTAAAACGACAGATCGTTCAGCTCTAAGTGGTGATAGTGCATCCATTGGAGAGGCTTCAAGGTTATGTTTGGGGAGGGTTGGTTGGGAGTTGTAAACCTCATTTGTGTCATCAGTTGGGTGCCTTCCTTCACCGTTGTTTCGATGATAGACCCACAACAATTGCAGAAGGTTCATCTGCGACATCTGTCATCCCAGGTTTTCCCCCCTCTGCTTAGAACCCCCTGTACCACTGGTGTTACTTTGGAGCCCATGAGGAGTCTCACCTCTTCATCCAAATCCACCGACTTGCTTCTTCTGCTGCACCTGAGAGAGCTTTTATGGCTTGCCGTTGATCTTGACTTTGAATCCCCAATTTTTTAAGCAGACTAATGGTAGACTTGCCCCACAAAGTCGCTCAGCCAACTTCCACCAGGAAAATCTTGGCTTTCCATCCTTGGAGCTTAACATACTTAAGACAATTGCATTCAAAGATCTTCTCCTCTCCATCCTCCTTATTCTGATGATGGTGTGAAGTGATGAGGACAAGGTCTTGTCTGTGGTTTGTTGTGGCGATCTCTGTTGAGAAGCACAGCCTTTGGTTCAGATCTGCTACCAACTTCCAGTCTCGTGCCCCACCCGAGCTGACCGTTGTCTGAAGTTGTGTGAACTTTGGCTGGCTTTGCTCATTCTTGGATGAAATTACTTGCAAATGTAGGATAGACCAATGGAAGCGGAAGGGCATTGGTCTTTGTTTGTCTGTTCTCCAAAGCTGCAACCAGGCACCTGAGGATGTGGTTGTACTGCCAAGTGTGAGGGCCTTGTGACAGGTTTGTTTTTCCGTCAACCAGGATGTGTTTGTGGGAGATGGACAGAGGGTGCATGCATCAGGTCAATTCCCTCTTTCTCCTCCTCCGGAGCTTTCCTCCATTGCTTTATCAACTACCTTAAATCATTGACCGATATATCTCCTTTTTGTTCTCTTTTTTGCAATTCCAAAGTGCTCTGTGTCATAGTTGTCAGGTCACCCATTCTTTCCAGATTCCTGACTGCAGTTCCTCACAGTTCTTCCAGGAGTTTGTTGATGTCGCTGTTAATCTTTAACTACCCCTTTTTCTCACTGGTTTTCTACCATTTGGTTTGTGGTTTTTGCCTATGGATCTTGTTCTCAGTTTCAGGCTTTGGCAGATAGGCTCTTTCTCACATTTGATGTTCTGTAGGCTTTAGTGTGGTCCTGCTGCTGAATTATAGTAGACTTACTCAGGTTGCTTCATAGGAAGTCGATGCAAGGTCCCCATTGCTCTGAGATCAAGTACTTTTTCAATCCCTGGTCTATTCTCAAGCCTGCATTGGATGTTACTTTGGTCTAGGCGACAATGGCTTACACATCTGTCAAAATACAAACATGT
>JAPTHA010010472.1:0-10032 GCA_029814585.1 Gymnapogon annona | reverse complement strand
CACACACACACACACACACACACACACACACACACACACACAAATAAAAAAAATGGTGAGATAGACTTCACAGCCCGAGTGAGATGGACATCAATGCAGTGTGCCAGCAATGGCTATATTAACCCATGGCTAAATCCCATCACACAAATGTCAGTGTATCCGTTATGAAACCATGACATTTAGATCCAAGGTCTCCATTGTGGTTTTAGAGGAAGCTGATGTTTGTCCATTCTTTGCATCCATCAAACCAGCACAGAGCCACACAACCAAGTGTACTCTAAACACGGAAAGGTTAAAGATCATAAGGATTATCAACTTTATTGCATAATGCATTGTGTAGTTCAAAATCATTCCCATTATGGTAACACTTTAATCATTTCTTCTGTTGTTTTTAATTTGAAGTGTGGCCAGTTTACAGTATGGAACTAAAGGTTTGGATTATTAATAGTAATAATAATACATTTTGACATATTGAAATATCTTTTGAGTCATTCTATGAAATGGGTGCCATTTCCAATTTGTCATTTCTGAAATTTTCACGGAGAGCAAACTCCTTTTTTAAAATCCACAACATGAAAGACATTTTAATTGTAGAAGAAAACACATTTTCCCACCTCAAGCATAAAATCCTTATTAAATAATATCCTTTTTAATTAAGATTTGTAGCCATTTGTGTACCACTCCATCACGGACAATATGTACACTATTGAAGTGATGGTACATTAAATACAGTTTTGTGCTCTTTAGCTGTGAAAAATTAATTTCTCTTGTCAACAGTGTAAATCAAACTAAAACATGACGGGGTGGTAAATTTCACCCCAAAATGGCAATTGTTCTCCATGTGGTCAAGTTTCTGACCCAAGTGATTATACTTTCAATTGAAAATATAATGTTCTTTACATTAAAAGAGTAAATTTTTTAATAAAAAAAACTATTCCCTATTAATTTTGAGTGACGTGGTAGTTGGGTTTAGCTTGATAGACCTCATCTAACATGAAAAAACTCCAAAAAAATGATGAAAAAGAATGCCAGAACTTGCCTTCTTTGTACCTGGCAGCTAACAGAGGTTCAAATGATGTCACTTCCTCTTTGTGATGTCACAAATATCAACAGTCAGTTATTTATAGACAAAACTGGCGAGTGTGACAGGGTGGTTAGACAAACTGAGGGACGCACACAAATAAGAAACATTTTACTAAATTATTTTTTTCTTTAATAATAAATATATTTTATGGAATCAGTGACAAACGTATACTCATGGAAATAATAAAGATTTGAGAAATGTCTGAAATGTATTTGGTGAAATTTCAGATTCAAATGTTATGTTGGACAATACGGACATGTGAAAATGGCCACGTACGCAAGAAAATGATTTAAAATAGTGTGATACTCTCAAAAATATAGTATTTACTCATTCTTCATGTTAATAAGAATGATTCAATTAAAAGCTCTAAGCTTGAACACCTTCCAATTTGGTTTGTTATTCATAATATTATTAATCAATTTGCCTTTGTAGATTATTTAAGACGATACCATCTTGTATTGACATTGTGAAAAAATTTGTAAAAATATTTAAGTACATGATGAGCAGAATGAATAGTTCTTGCCAGATTTTGTTCCTACCACAGCCTGGACAGCGTCCACCATAACCCAACCATCACCACTATCACTGCAATGCACCAGGACAGGCTCAATCTGATATGTCGCGACCGCTCATGTGTAACGAGAAGCAAAACCCACATTCAAGAACAGGACAGTGTGTCATAAAGCTCTCGTGTTAAGAGTGCAACACCTATAAGCCGCATGGCTAAGAATCACGAGATATTTAATTATTGCCTCCTTACATTAGTTTGGATCTCTTCCCCGGGCATCGGTTTAGGGGTCAGTCTGTGGGGAGGTGAAGAAAGGGGGCCGAGACTGGTGGAGATGGTGAAGAGAAATAAAATCCCTTCAGTGCAAGATTTCTCCTTCTCTCCGGAGAAGCTCTCTCTCTTTGCTACCATTGGCAGACCAGATCAGGAATTACAAATGATATCATGACAATTTTTCACGCTCTTCAAACCAGTGATGTTTTACCGACTCATTTGCTATGATACCTTGTTACGGATCCAGCTGTGAATCAGGGACGTGTCATGGGGCTAGAAGCCCACCTCCTGCTGAGCCTGGCCAATGACCTGGAAGGCAATAGGGGATGCCAGTGCCTGCAGCATGTGCTGCACTGACAAAGCAGCAGGGCACCGTCAAAAACCCTCTCATACAAACTTTGCAGATCACTCCGTTTTTAACAGATGAGTAAGCACTGGTGCTGACTTTTTTCTTTGCCCTAACCTAAGGTTTATGGATTTCCCTTCGTGAGTCTGTGGCTCAGTTGACGCATAGCAAAGCGTTGCCCACAAGGAAAGTAGTGGATCTGGGGTAGAAGGATGCAGATGACATGTGGCAGGGTCACTGCGCAGGTTAAGCAACAATTCATTCAAGTGCCTGTAAAAGAGGTAGAGTACAGTCGCAAAAGACCAGGACACCGGCTAAAGAGCAAACACAATCCAAATTAAACTTTGGCCTCTCAACACAAATTCCAACATGTCTTCTACATATCAAGTGGACTGTGTTACTGCTACAATACAAAGTCATATCAGATGAGGAATACAAAACAAAGATTGTTTTGTATTCCTCATCTTATTTAAAGATTTTTGTTCATAAAATATGTCAAAAGCACCCAAATGTGACACTGATAAATGAAACAAAGTGGCAATTTAATCCATTCATTAATTTTTTTTTTGCATTCTTCAATGGGAATTCAATGAGGTTAAGGTTGTTTGGGTTTCCAGATGAGAGCCCTCACGCAATCCCAGGCCCTGATGACTTCTGCATTACTAGAATGATGCGGCCAGGACTGATGGAGCTGAGGGTGTCAGGAGGTATTAGCCTTTACAGGCCAAAGCTGGTGGACACAAGCAGACTGCGGCCCCTGACCCAATCCAGCGCCAATGTACTGACCTGCAATTATGGGAAAAGACAGAGAAGGAGGGCCGCTGCAAATAAAATATCGAGGTTTTTTTTTTAAAGGAATATTAATGCATTCTTTTAAAAGAGAATATGGTGAACAAATGAACAATTAATACGGAGCTGTTTCTGCTGGTTGCTCAAGTAACAGGAAATGGTTTCAAGGTATTTTTTTTCCTGTTCGGTTCACTCCGATTCCCGTCTCTCACTTCATTTAACTGAATTAATGAGCAAGTCCAGCCAGACCTCTGAATTTTACATTTTTAGGCATCTGTTATGTTGTTGAGGGTTTAGTGTCTGTGATTCAGTTATGAATCAGACTGAAAGCAAACAGATACATTTTTTTATTCTCTCGCTCCCCCAAAAAACATTTAAAGTTAATGATGCAAATAACGTATATTTAATCTATGTTTATGAGTGTAAGTGGCGACTTATGGAATGGAATATTGTGAATGAATATTGCTGTTCTGCTCGGCACGCTGAAGTAGAACAAACGCAGTGGGATGGTGGCCTCGCAACACGACACTGGCAGGCCGAGAAGCACCTACATCAGAGAGGACCTAAAGCTGTGTACACATGGTTCACCTCAGGAAAGACCTGCTCACAGCACAATGTCGGTATTGGACTCCCTCTGTGAACACTGTCAAATGCACCTCTGTGATGGTACAGTAGAGCTCCCAAAGGATACTGTAGGCAATACAGTGCTGATATAGAATTAGGCATTTACCGTTTCAGAACTGGGCATTTTTATTGGACAGCGTTTGTAGAAATACGCTCACTTATTTTCCATATGCCTTGTATCCCATCTGATTTATGAAATGATATGAGTTCATTCATTATTCATATTGGTGGAGGAGTTATTATCATTTTACCCGTCAGGCTCGCTACTGACACCATAAACATTATGAAATCACAGTTAGCCCAAGGCGTTTCTGCTGCTGTGAAAAGTGGTCACAACTGACTAGTTAGCACCGGCACACAGTACACTGGAGACAAGCACTAAATGCCATACAAGTGACCCGTGAATTTTTAATACAAGCAAAGTGGTGACAATAAGACAAGTGACAAGGAAGAAAAATGAGAGTGGGACTGAATATTACTGAACCATGCTCTGCGTTTTAAACTTGCGGAGCTTCTTAACCCGACACGGAACTGGAGCGTTCACACATCCTGTTATACCCTCAGTTCTGAATACAGCCTATAGCAGACGGTGCTGTGTACCTGCACCACGATCCAGTTTGCGGGTTCTACTTTTGCAGATGTCCCACTTTGATTATAGAAACTAAATTCATTTAAAATAATCCAAGTTTCACCCCACATCAGAATTCATTGTGAGCTCATTTGTCACAGGCTTATCAAGGCCTATTCATCACTGACCTGGTAATTACTAGAAGGAGCTACAGGATAACCCCCACCACCACCACCCCACTCCCTTGTCCCCCTCTTTTCTCCCCCCAGCGATGGTCAGCCTGTAAAACCAGGATGTGTTGGCACCTTTATGATATAAATACTCACACACCCTGGGCATAAGAAAGCTGTCAACAGAACATTTGTTTTCCATTTTTCACCACCCAAAGCACTTCAAGCTGAGGGGGGAAAAGGAGACAAGGCGTTAAAAACGCACCGCAACACTAACTATTTTGCCCCTTGGTGAATTTTGGTACTTAAACAGATGGGGCTTGAATCGGTTCCCTTTTATTTAGTGCAACAGGATAGTTTGAATTTCCATTCAGCAAGGTCTCACCTCCACACATGCTTTGGTTGTGGTTGGCACATGCAGAAACACGTACACACTGCATACACACGTACACACATGTGTGTCTGTTTGTGGTGACACATACACACCCACGTACGCAAACACATGAACAGCAGCTGCTACTGCGGTTGTGTCCTCCTGCCCATTCATCAGAAAACTTTCTGTTGATTGAAAAGTGCTTGTCAAGTCAACTGAAAGACAGCGGATGTCAGAGGTGCGTGATCTGACCCACGCATGAAAGTAAGCTGTTATGACCCCCCCGTCCATCCTACCGTAAATAGATCAAAGCACATCTGTTTCTGTGTCCAGCAGCCACACATCTATAATTGCAAACTGGCTTTAATGGCTTAGAGCGACCCATCAGATGCTAAGCAGTTTGGACACAGGAGATGCTAAAGCATATGAGCGGAGAGCAACTATCAGTAATCACTGGACAGGGAATTCTCTGGAGCCACGGTGGCGGCTGTCTGGTCTCTAGTGGACTGAAATAGATATCACAACTTCAGCCCAGGGATATAGGCCTTCAGGGGCCAGAGCTGACCACACAGCTGTGTTTGAGGAGCAGAGTGAAGAAGTGGTCGGTCAGAGTCGGGAAGAACAGAGAGCCCAGAGATAATGTGTGAGGGTACAACTCACTTTGAAGCATTTCTGTGGCTGGAGACCAGATAACTAAGTTAACTGATTAAGTTCAGTGGTGCGGTAACATCGAACCATAAACTGAATCATCTCTGATAAACCAATGAGTGGACCTAGAACAGTTTGTGGTTTCAAATGAAGTCCAGTCTGGCAGAGTCCGGTCCAGTCTTGGCTGAATGGAGTAAGCACCAAGTGACGAGAGAAGCCTCAAGTTGGCCAGTTGTCACAGTATGACACTGATTCGGCCTAATGAGCGTAGTGCTGTCACCACACATCTGCCTCTCATTCACTTGTAGAATCTGGCAGACTCCGAACCTGCTGGAGTCACTGCTAGATGCTGGAACTTGAGACACCACCACCTCGCCGCATCAACGCTGGTTGCCAGATATGGAGGAACAAAAACAAGTTGTTCTTTAACAACAGAAACTAAGAAAACACTCACATAACAATGAGGTCACACATATCACCGACGCACAACCAAAAAGACGAAAACCGCATTCAATGGTTCAATAACAAAAAAGCAATTTTTCTCAACACAAAACTTTACCTTTAATACCAGAATGTTGATGCACTGAGACACGATGAATCCCACTTATTATTTAACCTTGGTTCTTCAAAAATATCAATAGATTTTGTTGGTAATTACTGACGTTTGTTCTGAAAATGATCATTGTAGCACATCTGTTTTTTTTTCCGGAAAATTTATGACCCATGTAGTGATTGAATGTAATCTGCTAATGGGTATGATTTCTTACAGTCTAATTATATGACGGGTAATTTCTTATCCATGTGATTCCCCACAGCTATCATACATTTACTTATGATAAAACAACACCATTATACACTGCGTTGCCATTCTTTTGTCATTTGCTCTTCGCGGTGCCATATATTAAATGTTACAGTGATGGAATTGTGCGTGTGGTGGATTTGAGCTTCTCTGTTGATCAGAAGAGACAGCACGACAATGAGGAAGACTGTATGTCCTTTAAGGTGATAATGATGATTAGGTTGTCGTATCTCTGATCTCCAGAGGACAGCAGTCCTCCCATCTGTCATGACTCTGAAGGCGTCTCTGTAGACCAAGCAGCTACTCAAAAAATTCCTCATGGGCATCCTGCTGGAAAATAGCACAAAGGTTTACTAAACATCATTGTGGCGGTGGCACCAATTATTGTTAATATACATCAAATAGCCTCAGCCGAGTCCAAGAAACAGACTGATCACTCCAATGACGGCAACTGTCAATCTGCTCCCCAATGAAGAGAGCTGTTGAAATAATTAGTCCATGCCTTGTGAATAAAACAATAATGCAATAGCCAAGATGACATCCAAAGTATGCACATCGCCTCAGATGACCTGAAAACCTGCCACTGCACGGTCGGCGGAAAGAGGGCCGCGTCTTCAAAAGCAGCCTGAGCCACTGGCTGCAGATGAATGCGGGCTTTGTTTAAGCTCCGTATGTACATGTTTGGATAACATCAGTGAAGAGGAACAGACAGCAGAAATACAGCAGTTGTGTCTTTTGTCCGACCTTGTGTTCCACTTCTCCCGATCCTCTATGAAGCTTATGACTGCTCATGTGTTCAGGTTTTGTTTTAGAGTTTCATTCAAGCTCCATTACCTACGATGTTAAACATTTACAGAGATATGTTTTCATTAGAATGTTTACTTACAACGAAAAGAAAACAATGGCAAAAAAAAAAAATTGAAATAGATACAGCTATAAAATTCAAGAAAGAACATTAACAGTAGTGGAAAAAATACAAATGTGGAGCAGATGACGATCCGTCTGGGAAACCTTGTACGTACAGGTTTCAGAGATTGTTGGGGTGGGTACTGACGCTGATGATAACTTGCTAAACCTCTATTAGTCCCAGAGTGTGGCTGACCTCTGACCTTTCATTTATCTACAGATGGGATTGGACTAATTTACCATAATCTTTCACTGATCTTTGCATTATATCATGTAATCTGTGGCTGGCGATATGTCAAAAAGCAGTGTTCATAGTCAAATATCAGAACAGTGTTTTTACAAGTAACTATTATTTTCTTTATTTGAAATGGTAATGCAGGCTTTAAATTCCCTCATTGATTTCATGAAGGCCCCAGAGGATAGGTAGACATTAAACCATAGACAGGTCCAAAGGACAGTAGATACAGTGAAGTGATGTGTGGCAGATAATAAAATAAAATATTATGCAGAGACATTTTCATCAGCACATAAAGACATTATGCTTATCCGCTGCATCAGTCAGAGTAAAAACACTTTAACGGTCCAGTTGTAAACTTGTCTCCCAGGTCAAGTGTCAGGTGAAAATCAATTAATAGTTCACCAGTGATAAAGGTGACAAGTATGAAGCCAAGTGTGAACGGAGAGTCTTCACACGAGCGTGGTGGATTAAGAGACAAGGCCTGAGCAGGGGAGGCGGTGGCTGATGCATTAGGGGGGGTGATGATGAGAACAGACACGAGCCACATGAGGCCCCCTGACAATGCAGGAGTCCCCTGCGGTATGTCCAACAGTCTACTTATGTGCACAGACACACACACAAACACACAGTGGTGCAGTGAAGTTGATACACACATGCATGCATGCACATGATCACGCAACACTACAGCGCTTTACAGTAACTGTAACAACATACACAGGATTAAAAGTAACAATGCAAAAGTAAAATACAGTTTTGAAAATACAAACGTCCAAAATCTAAAACATTTTGGTTAAGTATGTTTTGTTTTGTTTTTTTTCTTTTCCAGAGCTGTATTATTGTTCTGCTTTTGATTCGTAATGATTGTACTCCCTCTAGTGGTAATATAATTAATAGCAGCTCTGTTGTCCAGCAGCCAATATCAACCACATTAACAGTATCTGCACATACAAATACATATACATACTGTACATTAAAACATACATATAATTAAACGTACAGAAACATGCATCCCGTTAACTGTCATACCACAGTAACTCTTTTAACTACAGTCAGAAAGCAGTACTTGTGTTGAGGCTGCTTTGATTCACCAAACTTAAATTTCAACTGTGCGGGTGAAGTTTCATACACAATTCCTTTTGGCAGCAAAAAACATCCTAAATTTGGTTAGGCACCATTGGTGGAACCATGCTGGCTATTCCACACATGTTGTGGACCCAAGAAGTCATTACCAGTTTGCCTCACAAACACACCACTGGTCCCCCACCACCACGAGGGTGCCTTTAAAACGATATGCCTTCTGGGGTGTTCTTTTATGGGCTGTAGTTGCACCATTGACTATTGTATAATTCTCTCAAATCAGTTTGTGCCCCCCCCCCCCATCTTTAGCCCACCCTTGACTTAACAACTAGAAAAAGGTCACATTTCTGAGAAGTGACTTCCATTCATGTTCCATGCTGGGTCGTCACTTTCAATTTCGTAAGACCTTTCATGTCACACACCCATCAACCTGGAAAACTCCAAACATACTGCACGCACTGCTCTATGACTGCACTATCACTATTTATGGAGCTTTAAAAAAAAAACAAAATATGAAGAGAATAGTGTAAAATAAATTAGAATTAATCATAAGTCATCATTCATAGTTCAATGGGAATTACACGTAGGTATTTTTTCAAATCTGTTCTATACAAAACATTTACTATTTGGTGTGAGTAGATGTGCACAGACAGCATTCTTACTGCAAGTCCTACAATTTTTTTTTACAAGAATATATATGTATATACTTTGGGATTGCTAGCGTAGATTTAGGATAATACACATATAGCAGTCTCACAGCAGTGATCATTTCTTTTTCCCAGCGTCCTTCAGTGCTCCTGTGGTACTGAAAACTGAGAGAAGCCCCAGGCACCAACTGTGCATTCTACAAACCACTGTCTATTCCCTTTTCAGCACATCGTTCTTATGGTACAAGATGTTTAACACTGCGTACAAAATTAATGGAGCATGAAATGCCGGCCTGAAGTGCAGCAGGCTCCTAACCTGCAGGTGACAATGTCACCATGAAGCTCTTATTGTGACCTAAGTGTGCTGCATTATAACCACATTTGACTGGTGACAATTAGTGACCTTTTGCCTATCTAGCAGCCATCCATTTCAATTACACCAGCCGGAAAGGCTTTGGTGGCTGAGCAAACTGAGATACAGTAGCAGGTCAGTATGCAGTTACTGTACTCCTGATGGAACCCTCCTGTTTTACACGATTACACGCGCTGCTCCGACATGTGCCGTGACAGATTATGATCAAAGTTCCATCTGATAACAACAATGTCAGTCATCTTCTCTCTTATATTCTGCTCATTTTTAATAATAGGCAGACCCCAGCATGCAAATAATGTGTGACTAAAAACATTTAACTAGTTACATTTTGCATATTCTTTTTTCATTTTGTACACTTTCCAAAACTAAAAACAAAGTTGAGTGTACTGTCCAGTTAGGAGTGTAACCTGTTAAATGTGTAAAGTTATTTATCTAATGTTAAAGAAATGTAAAAGTCAATCATTTAATTTTGTATTTTGACTTTTAGTTTCGTTTGTATGGAGTTTATTCACGTTACTGGGGAAATAGATTTTTTAGGAAAATTGGCGGAGGATTACAATTATTTTAAGTGTGATTAGGTCATTTAGATATGAGAGAGTCTGGGCGTAG
>JAPTHA010010437.1:0-24971 GCA_029814585.1 Gymnapogon annona | reverse complement strand
AGTCGACGAGTCGACTCCCGTAGCACAAGTCGACTTAAATTTGGAGGAGTCGACAAGTCGCATGTTATTCTTTCTCTTTCTCCCTCTGGATGTGGTTGTGTTTTGAGTGCAGACTCTGCCTCTGATTCGCTTAAGCAGACACTGTGTGTGTGTCGCCGGCGGATCAAGCTGCCTTATATGTGTGTGTGTGTGTGTGCACGTGCACTGTGTGTGTGTGTGTGTGTGTGTGTGTGTGTGTGTGTGTGTGTGTGTGTGTGTCGGCAGCGGATCATGCTGCCTGTGTGTGCACTTAATGTTGTGCAGTTAAATTTCAAAGAAAACTCAAGGTGTTAGCCTTTGTTTTGTTCGGGTTAAAATGTTGATGCTTGTGTCTTGTAAGTATACAATGGTACCTCTACTTACGAACGGCTCTACATAGGAAATGTTCAGGTTATGAAACTCCTGAACGGGAAAATATTAGTTCTAGTTACGAAAGACATTTCAGGATACGAAAGGAAAAAATACATAGTGCGTGAAAAAATCGTAGTACGCGCTGCTACGAAAGGAAAAAATACAGCTGTTCCTCACAGCTCCCAGAATTCACCAAACGTAAACAAACTGGTAGCTGCTCTGTCATTGGCTATCGCGTAGCATCTTCCCGGCATCCCATTGGCTAGGAGGGAACTCTATGTATGTATCCCAGCATCCTCTTCATTTTTCCATCAGACCACAAAGTGATCAACGGGAAAACGGGTCTCAAAAAATGAGTGTTCGATGAAAAATTTCCAAATTTGTTGAAAAGAATCACCCAGAAAAATTTTGACTAGTCAGGCTATCGCTCACTATGATGATGTTTGTAAAAATGTTGACTAGTCGGGCTGTCGCTCACTATGATAAGATGGACAATGTGACAATGTGACAATGTAATCAGTACTATAAACAGTGAAATACCGCACATCAGTGTAAAGTTAAAAGGTAAATGAACATCATTTTTATTCTTTACTTTATTCTTTGTTTTTATGGACATTATGGACAACTCATTTTATGTTTATTGTGCTGTAGTCTAATTGTAACATGTATTTGTTACATGTTTTGATGCATTTTTCTGATTTATAAAAAATGTTTGTCCAATTTTTGCGGGGCTTGGAACGGATTAGATCGTTTACATGGAAAATGTGTCTCAACTTACGAAATGTTCAGGTTATGAAACTACTTCTAGAACCAATTAATTTCGTAAGTAGTGGTACCACTGTACATTGTTATGTTGCAGTGAACTTTAATACAAGTTGCTCATTGCTGGACAGCCCTGTGTCCGTGTTGTTCCTCCGCTGACAATGTGATGACATCATCACGACTTGTCGACTCGACTTCGACTTTATTGACGGATAAGTCGACTTGAAAAAAACTGAAGTCGTTAATGCCCTAATGTGTATATATATCTACATACTCAAATATGCATGTAAATACATACTAAACATATATATATATAAAAAACCCCTACACACATACATAACCTACATACATACTTATGTACACATATTCACACATGCACATATGTATATAGATACATAATGCACATACAGTATATACATATACTTACACAAGTACACATATGTACATAACTACACAATACATATATATCCATATACATACATATACATAAATATATAATTACCTAATATTATAATTAATCAATTAATTATGAACTAATTATTAATTAATTATTATAATTAATTTAATTATATCTGTCTACTCAGTAGAATAATAACAAAGAAACAAAAGGAACTGACAAAGGACTCGGCACGGTTGCCGGTGACGTCCGCCAGCACGGTTGCCGATGACGTCTGCCGGCACGGTCACCGGTGGTGTCCACCGGCACGGTTTTCGGTGATGTCTGCCAGCACGTTCGCCGGTGGCGGTAGCGTCCGCTGTTGGCGTCCACCGACACGGTCGCCAGTGGCATCCACTGGCATGGTCGCCGGTGGCAACCAGTTGCGGTCCAGTGCCATGCGATCTACCCACAATTCCTTACTATTCATATTCGTTAATAATATATTTTTAATAATAATATTAATTTACTTTTCGGAGCCTGCCACTCAGGTATACCATTCATAGTTATCAACTTGAAAGTGTGGGATAAATCCTTTTTCCTGCTGAGTCATTCTTGCTAATGATCGACTGGCCTCTCTTAACAGTGTTTAGGTTTTCCTGAAAATGGTGTTGTAACTAAATCTGCGACCAAATCGATATCTTCGCCTCCTTCAGCCATTGTGGGTTGAAAAAACTAAAACAACTTGTTCCACTACACAAATGATCAATTTCCTTATTTCCTGTTTATCATATTGACATGCCTACTCAGGTCTACTCTGCACAGCTTTGTATTGCTTCGCCTCTCTTTATCGCATATCGAATCAAAAGATGTGCATGAGCTGACGCCATGGTTGTCCTGCTAGCTGGCCCCAGTGAAGCCAAACTTGACGCTGATTGGTTAAGGCCACAGGTCCGTTCTCATTCACTTTAAGCTACAATGCGCCTGCACCGTCGCTTCTGGAGGCCTAGAGGCAGATTTTGGACTGGCAACACATGATAGTGAATAATGATTGGATAAAAACTCTAACATAAACCCCGCCCTCCATATCTCCACCTGGGGCTGGAAGCTGAGCAACCAACTTAGGAAAGCTATGAAATGAAGAGTATAGACTATGGGGAATAATTTAATACATATTGGTGGATAAAAATGTATATTAAAAAAATATTCCTGATTATGTTTAGACCAGCAGAGAAGACCTTGCTGGCCTTGAGGGTCCACCACTGCTGGTAAGATACTTCCACGCTGGATTCAATTTCAGGCACCTATTGTTGCTCATGGGTTTGTCTTCTGAGTCAGTTCCAAATAAAATTGGCAAACTCTGGGCTTATATAAAACTTCAACAACACTCATAAAACTATGACTCACATAAAAATAAAGTATAAGTTATGAAGAACATCAGGACAAGACAATACTGTATGCGGCTCAGAGAGAAATATCTAGATGCAGTAAATGAAGTGCTTATCTTACCTTAGCTTAATAGGTTATCTCAGCTTGACCGCTGTTATATAACTACAGACAGATACTTTGATTAGCCAATACTGTATTGTATTGATAATTATATCCCAGCCATCTTACAGCTGAGATGGCTGAGCTGTGTTCCAGTATTTTTGTCCATGTAGTGTACAACTTAACTGACAGCCTTGTACTGCTCAAAGCTTACAATGTTTAAAACTTGATTTTGTGCTTGAGATTTGGAGGGGTTTCTAAGATGTGCATGAAGCACATTTAACAAGTCATTGCACCTTTCCTAACCTTTTCTCTCTCCACCGTGGCCTGGCGCTGACCTAAACGATGGATGGAGATAAGAATCAGTCAGATGTATGACCTCAGCAGGGTGTGGCCATTGGAATGGTGTCAGCGCTGCACTCTCTCGATTCACTTATAATCCCATAATGAGTGTGTGATGTGGTATGATTACAAAGGTCAGGGGTCAGATGACATCACTCACCTCCTCCCTCTGTGATAACGAGCAGCAGATTGTGTCCAAGATGTGTCCGTTCTCAGCTGGCGTTGGTGGTAGTGGTTATTTCCTCACAACGTGTCTGTGTGTTTTCTCTTCTGTGTCGGTTCTCTTCAGACACCGAACCTCCATGGATCCAGTGTCCACCTAACATTGTTGCAGAGACAGATGAGCGTCGGGGGACGGCCGTTGTAAACTGGAACATCCCAAATGTCACTGACAACTCAAAGGATGAGGTGGGTACCTACACCAACAACACCTCTGTGAGAGCATGGGTGTCAAACATACAAAACCACCCAAGGGTCCATTCCAGTCGTGCAGTTACAGTAATACGTGATCAGGTTTCACACACAGACCAATATAAGCTACATTTTTCTCTTTGTTTTTGTGTAATTAAGTTAAATTACATGACAGTATTCATATTTAAATACTATCCTTTCACAAAAAACATGGAGAAGCTGAATGAATATGAACCTCCTGAAACGTCTTTGGAGAATTGCGTGTTATTATAGGTTTTGTTTATTTGGAGATTCGCTCTCATCTGTGAGTTGTAATGTACACGTGTAAATTTTGAATTGAGGCATATTATTGCTTTATCTATGTGAGGTGTTGTACAGTGACTGATGACACATTTCTACAGGTGTCCGTACAGGTGAAGCCAGTATACGCTCCTCCACAGCTGCTTCCCATCGGAATAGAGACCATCACGTACTTCGCCACCGACCGCTCTGGGAATCAGGCGAACTGTTCCTTCACAGTCACTGTCATTGGTGACTTCATTTATCATTTCATTATCATGTCATTCATTAGACTGTCTTTGCTATTTGCGTTCCCTGACAAAGTGCATAGTTTATAAATACAATTAACATATTTTCATAATCAAGGAGGGGATCAGAAGTGAAAAATACATTATATACAGGAGACTTATTTTATTAATGTCAAGGAGACTAATGGCCATGATGTAACACATTTACTGAAGATGCATGGCATCAATTTTTTGGCAAATGTAAATATCTTCATGCAGTTTTACTACCTAAACTAAAACAGAAAAATAGAAATTTTAAATGAATTCCAATTTTGTAGATCTACTGACATCGGTATGTTTTAATCCACGTGTGAATGAGAAACTGAGAAACTTATTTTTCTAAATAAATTTCAGGTTACTCATGTTATTATAAGTGGTTGTAAATATGTACATTGTCATTATGCAAATTTTTCACTCTAAAACAAAGAGAAAAAAATTGAGGTTGTCATTATTTCTTGTATTTACTGGTCTGACCCACTTCAGATGGAATTTGACTGTATGTGGTCCTTGAACTTAAAGTATTTTGACAACTTTGATTGGATCGGACCCTTTGGCAGACTGCTTTTGACCCATGGGCCATATGTTGGGCATCTGTGTTATATGAGCAAACCGATAATCCATAACAGAGCAGTCATATGAAGGCAGTATCTTTTGGGTAATGCTACACTCCAGTAGGGCCGTAAGTTCACTTCAGCAGGTGGAGAACAGGGTTACAGCAGAGGACGAGAAAAAGGGGTGTCCCATGTCAGCCACTCGATAATCACTGCAGTCGGGGGGAAAAACCTCAGCCTGGTAGCCGTGAACATTTCCATATGTTATTATGGTGGTGGAACGTTGTGGTTTTTTATTGGAGACATATGTTTAACTAATGCCCTCTGACACTTGAGCACAGTGCACCTCCCTGCTTCCCCCCACTTGGCTATTTCTGCTCCAGTCCTGGGGGCCTCTAAGGGCTTGAAGGGCATTGATAAAATGACTTTAACCCATTAAGACATAAAGTACCCTCTGAAAACATTCTATAACCCAAGCATTGTTGAAAAACTGCCTCTTACAACCTGAGGGTCTACAAGGTGAAAGGTGTCATGAAAGGCCTTCATGACTTTTCACACATCTCCTTCATAAGTACAGAGTAGCATATCTATCTATAATTAATACAGTAGTAATCTCAGATAAAGACCATAGCTCCTGGTGCTGTTGGTCTGTCAGCTGGGTCTTGAACCTCCAGATGGTCCCGTACACAGTCAACTGAAGCAAACTTTAGGGGAAAAAATGACAAACCTTTATTTATCCAGGTTAGACAAGACATTCGTATTTACAACTACGGCACAGCAAAAAGTAGGGTCTTTAGAGGGAGAAGGAAAACATTTACAGTTCTTTTTCATTATAAATATTTTAAAAATGCTAATCAGTATTTTTTTTTACTTTAATACTATTTTAAATATGTTTTAAGCAAGTCAGAATGGGGGACATTTCCATATATATAAGAGCTGATAAATGAGTTATGTAATGTATAATGCAGTATCTTATATTTGTGTATGAGACTGATATCCAGAGTTTTTGCCGTTACAAACATTTGTCACATCATTCACACATCCTTGTTTTAATTGAAGTGTCACATACTGTTGTTGTTCTCCATTTTGTTTTCTATCTCAACAATCTCAAACCCCTGTCTTTACGTCTTTGCAGATACTGAGCCCCCGGTTATTGACAGGTGCAGGTCTCCACCCACAGTCCAGGCTACCAACGACGAGACAGCAATCGTTTGGGAAGTGCCGCAATTTTCCGACAACTCGGGTATGTGTTGTGGTGGTTCTCAGACGGCAGCTCATTTGACAGTTCATTTAACTACGTCTCACTTGCAGTGAGCCCCACTCTCTTCCTCCACTGATGATGATTAAACAGGATCTTTTCCATCGGCTACCTGGAAAAAAGTGATCAGAGAAGAGCTCCGCGGTGTCATACACGTGTAAATGCATGTGTGTAAAACAGGATGGATTGGACTTGTGTGCATAAACGCCTCATTTGTGCGTCTGTATTAAGACAGAGATAAAGACAGAAACTCACAAAGACAAGTGGACAGATGAAGGCGCTTCTGTGGTGTCTGTTAAAGCTGTTAATGTTCTAGCAGATGGAGAGCAGCAGGTGTTTTTGTGATGGAAATGGTTGTTCTATGGAAATTTACACTCTTTCCATCCAGTTTTCAAACAGTTATGTCTGATTTTGAGCACACATTCAGAGCTTCACCCATTTGGGATTTTTAAAATGACTTGCCAAATAATACATTTTCCTGTATTTACACAATAGATCTGAGCATTAATTACTGTCCGCCAACAAAAAAGGCATGAACACATTCCCAGCTGCAAGTCTGTCATCTATAGTAGTGGAAGAAGCACCTATTCCACTTATAGCCAGTATCAAAGAGGACACAATACTAGCACAGGTCCGATTCATTTCACATTTAATATGTAGGGACGGTGTTGACAAAGATTGTTCACAGATTTGACAAATTTCTTTTACATTTTTAAAATATTTAAAATGTGCCTTTATGTGTTATTTGTTTTTATTTATTTATTATTATCTCTGTTGGTATGCCACCGAGCTGGTGCATAGGGTACCTGGGTTCCATCCCGGGATGAGCATCCAGTGGCTTGTGTCAGGAAGGACATCTGACTTAAAAACTCCTACCAAATAAAATATGCAAATTGGATTCACTGTGCTGACCCCGAAAGGGAAAAAGTGTAAAGAAAATTATTATTATTATTTACCTTTTTTACAGATTAACTTTGGTGGTTTACATTTATCACCCACACACACACAAATTTTCCTCTACAAGCATCTCATATCAGAAATTAAGAGAGCCATGATGTGAATAAATATATTAGACAGTGGGTGATGTGGTATTGTGCCTGCAGGTGTGGTCTGGGCCGGTTTGGTCTCGTCCAACACTGAGATTAGATAAGGCACAAACACAGTCAATTCTGAGGCAACAGTGAGTCCTGAAACCTCCAAAAAGTCTGAAAAGACTGTAAAAATTACTGTATAAAAAGAAACAACACATTCTCCCATAAGATCTGTCGGTAGAATTGAGTTGCACAGTGAAAGAAAGTCGTTCTTTCTACATTTGTAATGTGAATGTAAAAAAACCCCAAACATGACTATTCATTACTTCTTCTCTTGTTCATCTGTCTTTCGTCTCATACACATATTATCACTGGTGTGGTTGCGTAAAATAATGAGGTGTACTTAAATTGAAGGAAGAATAACATTTTTTAATGAATATTTGACTGTTTTCAGTGCCTTTACACAGAAACATTAATCTGTTGAACCTGTCTGTCCGCTTGTACTGCATCCAAAATGCTGCAGGAAATGAAAGCTTCTGCTGTGATGGTAGATAAGTCTGTTTATTTGCATGGAGCAGAGAGAAATGAGATCCAATGACAAGCCATCTCTGCAGACACATGTGGACTCATATTTTCATCCCAGGTGTGAGATGAAATACCCAGAGCCCTCCCACAGTGATCAGATTACACCAAACTGCATGTTAATGCAGGCGTGAACACGATCACCCAGAAATATTCATGTATATGAGCCAAGGGTGTCAAACTCCTCTTAGTTCAGAGGTCATCTGCAACTCAGTACAAGCTCCTGTTATGTAAAGTATATGATCGGATCCAGACGCGGGGAAGTTCAGTTCAAAACAAAGGTTTATTCCAACACAGGATTAGGTAATGTCTAAAAGGGGAAACTAAAAATGAATTCCAACGGAATTAGTCGTAGTCCGATAAATAGTAAAAATCAAAGTGAAAAAGGAATTGACTAAAGGCGAGTGCAGGCAGCCGGTGGCGGGATTTGCTCTCGGAGGGCACTGGAAAAAACACACAAACGAGTTAGTTCACCTACTAAACCTGTCTCCGACAATCACCCGCAGCTCCAATGTCTCTTGATGAAGAGAAGTCTCCCGCTGTACCACATGTATGAGGTTCAATGCTCTCATGCTGACTATGGTCTCAGCCGCTCCTTAAAACAGCGTCTGCTGATGAGCTGATGGATCCCAGGTGCCACTCCTGACACGCGCCACCTGCAATGCCTATACTCAAAGATTCCACCAGTCAAGCCCCCCTCAAACACCCACAACCGGAACCGGAAGTCCCCAGCATACCCGTCACAATACACTTCATGCACACACTCACTACAGTAACCCCCCTCAAGGGACACCTCCTGGCGTCCTGCCACATTTCTCAGGATTGTTCTTAATAAAGTCTCTAATAAATCCATCCATCTATCCTCCATCCATCCTCAACCGCTTATCCAGGGCCGGGTCGCAGGGGCAGCAGTCTAAGCAGGAAGGCCCAGACCTCCCTCTCCCAAGACACTTCCTCCAGTTCTTCTGGAGGGACCCCAAGGGGTTCCCAAGCCAGCGTGTCCTGGGTCCGCCCCACGGCCGCCTCCCCGAGGGACAAGCCCGGAACACCTCCCTTATCTAAAATCAGGCCCCTCGCAAGCCACAACCTCTCCTCAGGTGTGTAACCCTCCCAATCAACTAAAAACTGAAACCCCCGACCCCTTCTACGGAGATCAAGAATCCATGACACAGTGTAAACTGGGTGATTGTCGATCATTCAGGGTGGGGGGTGGGGAGTCAAATCAGACTTGACTGGGTCCAGTCAAGTCTGAAGTGGCGACCAGCCTCAGCAGAGAAACATGGAATACGGGATGTACCTTCATTGACGTGGGCAGCTTTAACCTGGCCAAGTATGGGTTCACCATCCTGTCGATTGGGGATGGTCCCACAAAGCGCAGCGCCAGCTTATGGGACTCCACCTCTAACGGTAGGTCCCGCTTCAAGAGACATACCTTCTGTCCAGGGTGAAAATCCAGAGTCGCAGACCGATGAGCATCTGCTAGCTGCTTGTTCTTAGCAGCAGAACGAACCAATGCTGCCTTGACCAACCTCCACGTCCGGTGTGCCCTCCCAAGGTGCTCCTGGACAGATGAAACTGCCACCACTTCCTCCTGCTCCGGGAACAACGGTGATTGATAGCGGTAACAGCACTCAAATGGTGACATCCCAGTGACCATACTGGCAGTGAGTTCTGCGCATATTTGATCCATCCTAGGTGGGTACTCCACAAGCCCAGATGTTGTTCAGCAATGCACTGCAAAGTGTCTGGTTTGCCCATTCTGTCTAGCTGTTGGTCTGCAGATGGAACCCTGGAGGCAGACTGACTGTAGCGACCATTTCCGCACAAAACGCCCTCCACACCCTGGACGTAAACTGCGGCCCGCGGTCAGACACAATGTCCACAGGTAGTCCATGTAACTTCAACACATGATCGATTAAAATAGGAGCAGTCTCTAACGCAGAAGGGAGTTTGGGAAGGGTATCATAGTGCACCAACTTAGAAAAATGGTCTATAATAGTCAAAATCACAGTATTACATTCTGATGGAGGTAGACCGGTGACAAAGCCCAAAGCAATATGCGATCAGGGCCGCCCAGAGATTTGCAATGGGCGTAACAGACCAGCTGGTGCATCATGGGATGCCTTCCCGCAAGCACAGACGGAGCAGGCCGCCTTGAACCACCGAGTGTCTGCAGTTAAGCCCAGCCACAAGAAGTGTCTCCGCAGGAAATGGAGAGTCCGCTGGAAAACCGGATGACAAGAGAGCCTGGACGCATGACCCCACTGCAGGACCTGGGACTGGAATGGGTCGAACTGATGACCAGGTCGACCCATTCCAGAGTCTTGATCTGTTGCCAACACCTCCCGAATAGCCGTGTCTATCTCCCAAGTCTCTGCTTCTACGATGCACGACGGGCGGATAATCAGATCTGGCTCCTCTTGACTGGTTGAGATGGCGTATATTCCAGAAAGTGCGTCAGGCTTAACATTCCAGTAGCCTGGCCAGTAGGACAACAAAAAATGTAATCAACTTAAAAACAGTGACAACCTCGCTTGTCGATAGTTCAACCGACAAGTGGAGCGCTGATAGGGCAGGTTCTTGTGATCGGTCCAGATTATAAACGGAACCTGTGCTCCCTCCAGCCAGTGTCTCCGCTCTTCCAGAGCCCACACCACCGTCAGCAACTCCCGATTTCCAACATCGTAGTTCTTCTCCGCCGGTGAGAATCAGCGAGAGAAATAAGGACACGGGTGAAGTCTCTGTGTGGCTGTGTGGTCGTGTGTCGTTGGGACAGTACGGCCCCCGTTGGAGGCATCCACCTCAACCATGAACTGCCACAAGGAATCTGGGTGTCTCAACATGGGCACCGTCGTGAACAATTCCTTTAATCTACTGAATGCCACACCTGCTTCAGAAGACCAACTAAAGGATACCTTGGGAGAAGTAAAACGTGTCAGCAGAATTGCAACCTTACTAAAATCCCGAATAAAACGTCAATAAAAGTTTGAGAAACCTAGAAAACACTGTAACTCCTTCAAGTTCATAGGGACCGGCCATTCCTGGACTGCGTTGATCTTACCCAGGTTCGGGCGTAACTCCCCCTGAGTCACTATATATCCGAGGAACCCGACCTCCTTCTTGTGGAATTCACACTTATCAGGTTTGACAAACAACTGATTCTCCAGCAGTCGCTACAAAACTAGATGTACATGCTGTCTATGTTTGGCCAAGCTGCGCGAAATAATCTAAAAATCATCTAAGTAAATGAACACGAACCGATTCAACATGCCCCGCAATCAATGCCTGAAAAGTGGCAGGGGCGTTAAACCAAACGGCATGACTAGATATTCAAAATGACCTAGTGGTGTGGTAAATGCCGTCTTCCACTCATCTCCCTTACGAATACGCACCAAATGATAAGCATTCCGGAGGTTGAATTTGGAAAAAATCTGTGCGGTGCTTAATGGTTTGAATGAGGGGTCGATGCAAGTTTAGACATGATCACTTTGATCTGTACATAAAGGCTCTGAGCTGAAGATTAGGTCAGATCACTTCTTGTCATCAAAAAAAAGAAATAATATAGTAGATAACTTACTGTGCATAGGATATGGTATAATCCAATTTGTGACAATGTTCTTTGCATCCCAAAAGATTTACAATTGTGCAGGGATCAATGAAGTTAGTCTCCACTAGAGATGCTATCTTGATGACAAGAAGTGATCTAACCTAATCTTCACCTCAGAGCCTTTATATACAGATCAAGGGGATAATATATTAATTTGCGACAAAATTATCCACCTTTCTGCAATAAAAACAACTACGGGGTTGAACCCCCTCTCTGTCTCATCCTCTGAGCTGTTTGCACCCCACCCAACTGCATCGGCTCCTCAGTCGCTTCAACCACCAGAGGTGCGCTAGATGCCGACCCCGATGAAAAACTTGCACCACTGTTGGGAACCCATCCCCTACGCCGTGTCTCCCGATAATGATCACGTTCCCTCCTCCGTTCCCGGAGACGATTATCTATCTGTATAGCCAGTGAAATTAACCCATCAAGAGTGCCCGGCTTGTCCCGAGTCGTGATCTCATCCTTTAATTCTGAAGAGAGACTTCATAAAAACACCCCCTTAAGCTCCCAATCCCCCCCATCCACTCTATGAGGCGGCGATCCAGAAATGGATTGAATAGTCCGCCACCGATGCAGAACCTTGAGAAAGGGAAAATAATCTCCTGGAGTTATCCCAACACAGAGACGGTTGATCGAAAACTCTACACAGTTAATTTGAAAAAATAGCAAAATTTGCGACCAGCTGCGAACCCTGATCCCAAACAGTCGTGGCCCACTTGGCCGCTCGACCCTGGGTTGAACTGGGTTGCTGCTTGAAAACCAATGATACTCTTAAAATAAAACCCCTGGCGGAACCCACCTCCCCCACAAATGGCTCAGGTGTGGGCACATGAGGTTCCCTACCCCAGAAATCAGCCACCTCACCCCCCGTGACGGGAGCCGTACTCACGTTTGGGGCTGAGAACTCCTCCACAGGTGCGGGAAACAACGCCACGACGCCCAGAGTCTTTAACTTCTCAACCTGCTCGCTGAGCCCTTGAAGAGCCGTCCTGATCTCGGCCAGCGTGTCCTCGTGCTGACCCAGTCATTGCCCCTGCTTGGCAATCCCCGCTGGATCCATGGCTTGTGAGAGCGTTCTGTTATGTAACGTATATGATTGGATCCAGATGCAGTGAAGTTCAGTTCAAAGTAAAGGTTTATTCCAACACAGGATTAGGTAGTGTTCAAAAGGGAAAACTGATGAGAAGTCTTCCGCAGTACCGCATGTACGAGATTCAACACTCTCACGCTGAGGATGGTCTCAGTCGCTCCTTAAAACAGCGTCTGCTGATGAGCTGATGGATACCAGGTGCCGCTCCCGATTCACGCCACCTGCAACGCATATACTCAAAGACGCCACCAGTCTAGCCCCCCTCAAATACCCACAACCAGAACCGGAAGTCCCCAGCAAACCCACCACAATACACCTCACGCACACCACAGCTCCAGTCAAATAATAACAGTGAAAAAAGTCTAATTACAGTATGAAACGGTTTTCATCTCCAAAGGATCATTTAGAGAAATGTGAATAATATGAACAACTTAAGAAAAATAGTATTGTTTTCATAATATTATGTCGCAGCTTATTATTACACTTAATTTATTTTAATCATTTAATTTAGTTATTTAATAACAGACTGAATTGCCTTATAATTACACTTCTCTTAAGACATCTCAGGTTGTTCATATTTGTTCAGGGTAATTGCATTGTGACAGGATAGTTTGTAAATGAGAATGTTTGTGTAAATTCACCGTCTTTACACCAAAACAAGACAGAAATTATTTATAGTTTGTTCTATGGACAGATTCCAACTATAGGGGGATCACACTCCTCAGCCTCCCCGGGAAAGTCTATTCCAGGGTACTGGAGAGGAGGATCTGGCCGTTAGTCAAACCTTGGATACAGGAGGAACAATGCGGTTTTCGTCCTGGACACGGAACACTGGACCAGCTCTATTCTCTCCACAGGGTGCTCGAGGGTTCATGGGAGTTCGCCCAACCAGTCCACATGTGCTTTATGGATCTGGAGAAGGCGTTCAACTGCGTCCCCTGGGGCATCCTGTGGGGGGTGCTCCGGGAGCTTGGCGTCCGGGGCCCTTTGCTAAGGGCTGTCCGGTCCCTGTACTCTCAGAGCAGGAGCTTGGTTCGCATTGCTGGCAGTAAGTTGAACTCGTTCCCATTGCATGTTGGACTCCAGAAGGGCTGCCCTTTGTCACCGGTTCTGTTCATTACTTACATGGACAGAATTTCTAGGCGCAGCCAGGTGCTGGAGGGGGTCACAGAAACTCCAAAGCCAGACGCTGCACACACACAAAAAAGAATCATCAGGAATCTATTTACAATGTTTTCCGCAAAGTGCCCAACACAGAAGCAAAATGAACTTACGCAATCAGATATAGATTTTTTTCCGACATCCTCCAGACCCGCACGGACCACACTGGCGCTCTCCAAACAGTGTTAACAACAGATCGATTCTTCCCAACGTTCTTTGCTCTGCAGATTTCACAAACCACGCTGTATTGCCACTGCCGCTGTCATTTAGAGATGACAGGTATGGACACATCTGTAATTGGCCCGCTCCAGCAACCAATCACTTAAAGTTGAGGTACACTGAGCCCCGTTTTGGCACTCTTCCCATTTGACCCTGATGGGTCCACGAATGAATGAGGGACGGTTGGCACCCTTCCCTGGCCCAGTGGAACTCGGGTCCCCGATGATGCAAGCAGCATACCTTCGATCAGGTGTGTGGACAGAGGGAGTCACACGGTATACAGCGTATGCCGACAAGCCTTAGAGGCGTTACATCGCTACTGGGGATAAACAGATACATCAACAGGACATTGGTATTGGCCAGTATTTGCTGTCTTATTGTGCATTATGTAGATTATTAGTCAATATCATCATTGGTTGTTCAGTAAGGGCAGATGTTTCTCTGTTGTGTTATAATACAGATTTTATTTTAAATTAAAAAACACGAGGTAGGATTGTATTGCCACTGACTATCAGCTCAAAGGCATATTTTAAACATTGGTGTGTGTGTCAGCTGCCGCATTCCTAGAAGGTCACATGACAAATTAAGATCAGTCACCATTTCAGCCAGGCCCAATTTACAGTCAAACCTGTAAAGCTGTGTTCTGTTATAGAGAAGGACACGGTATAATGGCGTACTGTTTGGATTCTGACTCACTCTTAGGTCTACCAGGCTCGTGCTCCCGTTCTCTTGTGTTTTGTCTGTGCAAGTAAAAACACAAAATGACCACATAGAAACACATTCATCAGCTCTGACTGAATGAAAAACAGGTGGTTCTTATTATCAAAGCGTTTTGTGGTACTTGTTGGCTGCTGAGAGTACTGAACACTCAGAGTGGGCCACCCTGGATTGTAAACTCTGCTGGTGCTGATGCTGGTCCAGCAGTGCTTCTCGAAAGGGGGCGTATCAAGGCCACGCTGCCAAACAGACTAAATATCCCAGAGCTGGCTGCCTCTGACTGTACCCAAACAGCCATGGTGGTGACGGACGACAGCCCAGACTACTCTTCAGCAAGCCACTAGCCCACTGTCGGACAGACATGAGATGGACAAAAGTATGCAGACACGTCGAATCCAGGTGTTTCTTTTCTGAGTGGGGGCTGGTATACAGAACAACAATAACAAATGATTAGCTTGGTTTACATAATTATTATAACTAATATATATATATATATCAATATTTCCTTAATGTTTAGTGACAGATATTTGGTCCTCAGTCAGATGTGATGAAAATAATGCTTAATTGTGGTGGAAAATCATTGTTTGCAAACAGAGCATGAAAAATATTTTAGAAATCTAGAGGTAGAGCATTTAAAATGATCCTCAGATGAAAAAAAATGTTTGGGAAATAAATCAAAACCATCTCAGAGGCATTTTGGAAGTAGAGATAACAGCAACCAAACTAATTGATATAATGATATTTCTCCCAATATAAAAATGATGTCATGACATTAGTCACTGTTCGAAAAAACCCTGTTAGAAAACAAACAATTTGATTCGAAGTGTCCACATACTTTTGTCCCCATAGTGCACATAACCTATAGGTTTACATGCATTTACACTCATTCAGCCAACAAAACTTCCTAACCCCTAACTTCTGCTGTGCTTGTTCCCCACCTGTCTGCAGAGGTGAACCCCCATCAGAAACACACACACTTGCCTGACACACCACACAGTAATAACAGGCCTCTGTGGCGACTCCGGGGCCACACGACGTCAGCCCAGCGCCGCTTCAACGTCAGTGTTTTGTTTTTCCAGGCCCACACCCTGATGCCAGCGCTATATTTAGCACGAACTCGATAGACACACACATAAACACGCACAGAGGCTGTATATAAGGTTAGACACCAGACTCCAGAGGGCCAGACGTGTGTCAGCCCTTCTGGAACGCTGCCGCCGCTACTGGAATTGTGAGAATGGGAAAAGGACAAGCCAGAAATCGATCACTCACTTTTCCCACTTTGTCTTTTTTGTCAGTTTTTCCCCTTGCAGTGTGGATTCAACATACAGACACCACATCCAACTCACACCCTCCTCCTCATCATCATCATCACTACTTAATTCATCAGTACACGCACATTTTTTTAATCTTTATTTTTTTGTTGAAAGTTTTCCCCATACATCTCCACAGACACATATGCATCCATAATGTATCATTGTTTAACAGAGACTTTATTAATCTTGAATTGTGGAGTAAAGCCAACAGTGCCCTCTGCAGGACTACAACGGTCCAACTTTCAGACTAAACAACATAAATAAACCAGATAAATGCCAGGAATCGAACAGGGTCCCCTATGCACCAGCCCGGTGCCTTACAAAGTGAGCTATCCAGCCGGGATAAATATATACTGTATATGAAGCTCTAAATATACAAACATATATATAGGTATTTACAAAAGTTTACATATTAAAGTAGTATTACATATAATTATAGTGGCAATTTGTATAGCATGTACTAAAGAAATATTATCAAAATGATTAAACATACTGGCGACTTGTCCAGGGTCCGCCCTCTGCCCTCACCCTTGAGCAGCTGGGATAGGCTCCAGTGACCCCCAAGGCCCTGCAAAGGATAAAGAGGGTTTGGAAGATGAATGAATGAATGAATGATTTAACATATATAAATAAAGAAGTGCAAAATGGTTATATTATTTAAACGATGTGGTTCTCCAGTAGATGTGATCTGTCTTTTTGTGTCGTTCCATGTTTTCCTTTCATTAGGAGGTCGTCTCACAGTAACCAACAGCCATAGTCCCGGCTCCCTGTTTCCAGTCGGAGAGACCCTGGTCCAGTACAACGCCATGGATGCAGCCGGAAACAGCCGAACTTGCAACCTCACCATCACAGTTCAAGGTAAAGGACGGAATATGGACGGAATAACTGTTAGCTCTGTCACTTTCTCTGTCCGACTGTTCTGTCATCGTGATTCCCACGTGTTACTCAGGGACAACATGTGAGCAGCCTTATGTCCCAGTGAACGGGGAGTTCCTCTGCTCTGAAGAAGAGGAGGGAGTCAACTGCACTCTGCACTGTAAGGATGGTTACAGCTTCACTCAGGACGCCGTGCACAGCTACTTCTGTGCATACAACGGTGTGTGGGAACCCCCGTACTCCTCAGACAGGCCCGACTGCTCAGGTGAGTGCCACTGACTCTGCATCTTGAAAAGCACACATTCTATACATGCGTTAATGAAGCACAGTGAACTCAAACTCGCCGAATGATGCCAAAATATTGCCAGAAACTTTACATCAGATTGATCTTTGTGTTCCTCCCAGTGAACCGTGTAGCAAACAACGGATTCAAGCCCTTTGAGATGTTGTTCAAAGCATCGCGCTGTGATGATGTGGATCTGGTCAAGTCATTTGCAGGAGAGTTCAACACTAAACTGGGAGGCATGGTGAGGAACACACACACACACACACACACACACACACACGGTATTTGTCCCATTAGAGCAGCTGTGAATCCAACTTGTTCCGCTCATTTCACATTTGCTCTTAAACATGTGGCATTTTTTTCCTCCACAGCTCCCAAACCTGTGCAGCTCTGATGATGTAAACTGTAAGCTGGAGGTCATGTCACAAGGTCACTGTGTGGAGTACAACTACGACTATGAGAACGGGTTTTCTATAGGTACACTTTACACCAACACACTCAGAACCACCTTGACTTCATTTAAAGCAACTGAATACAGTATCTGACCTTTCCTCCATGTCTTCAGTACCAGGGGGTTGGGGTAATGCCTGGGGTCCCCAGGGTGCCCAAGATTACGCCTACTTTGAGTCGGGCTTTGCAACAGGTAGCCGACAGCTCCCCAGTCAACAGCAGGACAGCAGCCTCCAACCCCACCATCGCACTAAGAGGCATCGGAAGATCACAGGCCCCACCAGAGACCAGAAGATCCAGATATTTTTCAATATCACAGGTAGAGTAACTATTTGGTGAATGACTGTAAGACGGGAACTACGTGGAGTATTTCCTAGAGTCACTGAATTTTATGTCCTCTATGTGCACATTGTGATAGCCTAAAAACTAAAAACAACCACAAAGCAAACTACACATGACACAACTGAAAACATAAATGTCTTCATTCATTGGAGTTTTTGAGTTAACACACCTGGTTTTCTTCACTTTAATGTTAATAACCTTGATAGAGTGCATTCTGTCTTTGTAGCCATAATATCCATCTATATATAGTGTGATAGAATGTTTTAATATGTGTATTTATGGATGGATTGATGTATAGATAGATATCGGATTATGATACTGTTGTTTGTGTATTTGATAACTGCAACTTTTATTGTCCTTCTTAAACTTTTCCCATTCTCCCAGCAAGCATCCCACTGCCCCTGTCGAGAAATGACTCAATTGAGGTGGCCAATCAGAAAAGGCTCCTGCGCACATTGGAACAGCTGACCAATCGGCTGCGGCGGACACTGTCTAAGCAGCCGCTGTCCAGTTTCCATCTATCATCTGAAATGATTGTTGCTGATCCCAAATCACTGGAGAGCAAGAGGGCCTCTCTGTTCTGCAGACCAGGTTCAGTACTCAAAGGCAGGATGTGTGGTGAGTGGTTCATTAACTTGTTGCATTTAAGTGTGAGGCTTCATTAAAAAATCCTTTAAGTGGCATGGCCTTTTTAAAAAAAATCTAGTAAAACTACTGAAAATTAAAACTACTGGATTCAGCTGCTGTAGTTAACTTAATGTTAAATCTCACTTTAGGTAAAAGTAGATCTTAGCATATCAGCACCAGGGGGATTGAGGACTGTAATTCCTCTGTAGTTGGAACACAGTCCAGTCCTCTTGCATAAACAGGTCCCTGACCTCCATGTGGTGTTGAAGAAGCTCGTCAACTAAGACACTCTCACCACATCCATAGCCTTAAGAACTCCCTACTGATCTCAACCACCACCGGAGCCTCATCACCAGGGAGTTTCCCAACTACGTTGGAGACGTCAGCTTGAGTGAAGGGTGACTCTGCCTCCAAGTTCCACTGCAAAGACTGTGAAGGCAGGACATAGGATAGGCCTAGTTGAGGTCTGCAGAACTGCACCCCTCCTGTGTGTGTTTGTGGAACACTACTTCCCCCTTCTGAGACAGAGCTTCTTTGAGGCTGTCTGAAAGTCACGCTCCATGGCCTCAAAGAACTCCTCCCATGCCCAATTTTTGCCTCTGCAACTTCTAAAGCTGCAGCCCGCTTTGTTACTTTAACCTTTATTTAACCAGATTGGTCCCTGTGACATGGAGGACCTCTTTTTCAAGGGAGAAAAGCATTTGCAGCCATACAAAAACATATACAATCAGTGGAATCATTAACACAGCAGCAGCCTTAATTTGAAAATTTTCCTGAGCATAGACTGAAGATGAGACCCATTGGTGCCTCAGTTTTAGCCTGCTGGCTGTATGTGTATGCTACCTGTGGTATAGAACGAAAAGAAAAGTCCCATTCATCTACCCTTTGGAACACCTGTAATTTGAACAAACTCTTCCAATTTATCTCCATCTATCTTTTTAGTGACTGAATACCCTCTTCCCTTAAGGCAACTATATTATTAATAATCAAGTAGTCTGAGCAGCCAAGCACATTGAAAACAGCATCATAGATCGTATGTTTAGGGTTGTTATTTTGTAACGTTTCAGTCCAGTGTCCAGTTGGAACATACTTTTCTCTGGAGTACAATGACTGTGAAAGCTGCTGGCTGGGCTCATACCAAGACCAGGAAGGTCAGCTGGAGTGTAAGTCCTGCCCTGAGGGAACGTCCACCGCCTACCTTCACTCCCGCAGCGTGGCCGAATGTAAAGGTATGGCAGCCACACTCATATTGTGACAGAATCTAGAACAAATGAAGGAGTATCCACCTCATTTGACACCACAGGCAGGGTATGCTGTTATATTTTTTGATGTCATTGATGCATGTGCATTGATTCAATGTAAAAGGGACTTTTTTGCCCGACAGAAACCATATCCAGATTTGATCTTCATACAGAGACTGACAAATGCATATCATCATTACAACTCTACTGAACCAACAATCCTACTATATGTTACTCTGGTGTAAAGCATTATTTAATTTACTCTGTTTCATGTGAATTGAATGTGACTGTTGTACTTTCTAGGCCAGTGTAAGCCTGGTAGTCATTCACTCAATGGGCTGGAGATCTGTGAGTCCTGTCCGCTGGGACACTTCCAGCCCCGGTTCGGTGCCAGAGAGTGTCGGCCCTGTCCCGATGACACCTCCACAGTCACCAGAGGAGCTGTGGATGACACGGAATGTGGAGGTGAGTCAGCAGCCCCCCCGATTCCACATTAAGCAGTTTATTTCAACTAGAAAAATCTGTCTCGGAGAGTGCGAAGTGTTGCCAGGTAACATAAAGCAAACAGAAAGGTGACAAAAAGAGCTGTCTTCTATAATCGTTCACTCATGTACAATTATAGCCAAGAGGCAAATTTTATGCATTTGCCCTTTAAAGTTGGGTGATAAATCAGGGAAATCGTTGCTGCCTTTGTTTCCAAGTAAAAAAAAAATTACCTTAAGAGTGCAGACTTGGAGCTTCCATGTCACTTTCCACATTTTAGGTTATTACCTGCCATGCATATTCCTCCACTACTTTCTAAGTTTTTCTGGTGCCTCTCTTGTCCTTTGCAGTCCCTTGCTCTGCCGGTCATTTCTCCAGGACTGGTCTGGTTCCCTGTTACCCCTGTCCCAGAGACTACTACCAGCCAGAGCATGGACGCTCTTACTGCCTCTCCTGCCCCTTCTATGGTACCACCACTATCACCGGGGCAACCACCATTCAGCACTGCTCCAGTAAGACCTCTATAATAAAAAGAGCAAATTTACTATTTTACACACACACACAGACCCTGTTTTTCTCATGTTTTCGCTTCAGGACCCAACAGAAACTGTAGTTTTGGAGTGACTGAAGTAGAAATTAACCCATAAAAACCAAACATCCATTAGTAACTAAAACCATCTACTCATATAAACGGTTTAATACCTGTTGATCCACCGAGTCGATCTATACATGTACATAATTAATCAGATATGACTCATTTGGGCGTTCAGAGGATCTCTAGTTGCGATGGAAACACCATCATCTTCTACAACATAGATTCAGCAGTAAAACTCATGGCGTTGAATGACACACTGGGTTTGTGTTCAATTAATGAGAGATTTGACTGAAAAAGTCACTTTTTCTTCAATTTTCTCTATTATATACTCAGTAACTCATTTTATGAGAAACCCCCGCTTTATCTTTTGCAGGGTCGCAAGGGGGTGTTTCTTATTAAATGAAACAAAATTTAAATCTGAGATTTAATGAATACCTATATGATCACTAGATTAAATATATGAAAATGCACAATTTGCACTTAAGAACCCAAAATACAATGGATAATATAATAAATGCTGATGAATCACCTAAAGGTTCAGTAGAGAGAAAAATGCATTTGGGAACTGCCAAAGAGTAGCAAAAGTAGCCCTGGGTCTTTATGGGTTAAACTTATCATCCCATACTGTTATTTATGTATGGGACTCTTTTAAAGGTAAACATATTTTTTTATGAGCTGAGAGGATTACAGAGGTGGAATAATTTCAATGATTCAATTTACGATTATTAGCGACATCCAGTGTTGAAGTTGAAGATTGCAACCAACTGAATATCCACTCATCATAGCTCAGTTGGTAAGGCACTGGGCTGGTGCATAGGGGACCTGTGTTGGATTTCTGCGATGAGCGTCCATTGGGTTGTGTCAGGAAGGGCATCCGACGTTAAAAACTCCAAATCAAATATGTGAATTGGATTCGCTGTGGTGACCCCGGAAGGGAAAAAGCCGAAAGGACTCATCATCATCTTCAACATCTAACATTGCTCCTGAAAATGTGATTGACAAGGTCTTTTCTGAAGTCAGGGTTTGTCAATTTTAGACTTATGAGAGGAAATTTGACACTCACTGTGATCCAAATGTCCATATAACATAAAAAAAATGATTTGTTTTGACACGTTGGAAGAAATGTTGCGACGATACATGGCACGCTGTAGTTTATATATATATATATACAGTTTTTATTGGGATTGTTCACTAATTCAAACATAGTTAGCACAATTTTCTCCAAAATACTCCAGAATTACCCAAATCTTACTAAATTCAGGCCAATCTGAGCTCCAGAGGCCAGTCCAGTCAAAGTATAGTAACATTTAAATGATGTCAACTGCAACTTTTTATCCTTTCGTTTTAGTGCAAAAAAAGTATGAAAATATTTGCTGACCAACAATCCCATCACAAAAAATGTGAATAATCCGAACAATCATGAAAAGCCAGAAGTTTCTTTAGAAGAATAGGTGCAATTTTAACAATTTTATTCTCCAGTTCATCATTTACAAATGGCCATGGCTGTGAACATTCTCGTATGTGTTGTGACAACTCAGTCCACTCGGAAAGCAGACGGTTTTATGGATTCAGGAGGATAATGGAAATAACCTGACTTTTATTGCTCTGCTGCAGAATGGAAATGAAAAACACCACGTGCCTTAAGTGTGGGAATGAAAGCCAATAGACGCTGCCAGTTTCACATAAGAATAGAGGTTTTTGTTGAGTGGCTTTGCAGAAATCTGCCAGTTTGGTAGCAAGGGAAAGATCCATGCTGCGTTTTTCCAACTTGTCTCTGCTTACATTGTCTGTGTTTTCCATGGGTGTCATTGTCAGGCTTTGGCTCCAGTTTTCTTCCCAAGGAGGAGAGTGTGACTGCAGCTCCAGAGGTGGAGGTCATCGAGGACTACCAGGCCAGCAGTCAGGTTGGAATTCAGCTTTTCCAAACGTATCAATTGCATGTGATACAACACTACATGCTGTTTCCCATCATTTTCAACAAAAGATGTCAGCTCATAGTTTTAGTATTTTTTTTAAACTGGTATAATTGAATGAAGTGACTTTTCATTTGCTGTCAATGTCTATCTCAGCTCTTTGATACCAAAGCTTATTTTGACAAAAGGCGCAGAGCTAGGGGAGTGCACTGAGTGCTGCTGAACTATACAGACATGTAAATTTGATCCAACATTTGTGTATCAAAAACCTTTGACAGTGGTAACGTTTTACAAGTACGGTCGAGCTATCTGACAGGAAATTATATTCAAGATTCATTGAAGCTCTGGAAACGGAAACCCACCGGAGTTTCAATCACTCCTATCAGAGAAAACCTACAGTTTTTTTTATTGAACACGAATATTATTGCAATACTAAATTAACAATGAAAGACATCACTTAAGGCATGTTCCAAAAAAATCAAACCTGACTAGAATGACCTAGAAAAAAAATGATATGCCAGGTTCACCATTAGGTTTGTAGCCCATCTAGGGGCCATCAATGGTACTACATTGCAAATAAATTTTGCATTGTCTTCATTATGAAGCTATGGTCATTGTTCAGTTCCCTCCGGTAAATCTAAGTTGGTGGAGATACACTGGACTCGTCTAATATTTCTTGAGGGTCTCTTATTAATAAACTCAATAGACTGCATTCTGTAAATTTACCTATGAATGTATGTGTGATATATTTTGCACACAGTCCTGACACCAATAGATCTTTTCATCATGTCTAACTTCAAATGGTCAGAGTCCTTCCTCTGGGTGCTAGCAACATGACACCAGTAATGTTTTTATTTGAAACTAGGTGTTGGATCTCTGTGTGGTACATAAAAAAGGAACAGCTTTTGGTCCAATCAAATATAGATATCATTAGCCTCATAGCATAACTGTCAAAGACAGTTATAGATAGATAGATAGACAGACAGACAGACAGACCTTTATTAATCCCTCGGGAAGGTTCTGCTATGAGGCTAATGATATTCATGTGCTTCTGTGTATTGACGGACTGTCTGTGCCTGCAGGTTTTTCATGAGTGTTTCCTGAATCCTTGTCAGAATAAGGGCACATGTGAGGAGGTTGGGGCTGGATATGTGTGCACCTGCATGCCAGGCTTCACCGGTAAGACGCCTCCCACTCAGCTCGCTGCATCGTATTGTTTACATTGTTATTTCAGCTGTCTTTTTAATCCAGCAGATGTGTCGTCGCCTCACAGTTGGGCTGTGGGTGACTCTGTTCTGATGAACATTTTATACAAGCTGTGATATTTCTAACTCAGGTGCTAAGTGTGAGGTTGACATAGATGAGTGTGATTCTGCTCCGTGTCAGAATGGAGGCCTGTGTAACGATGGGATGGGAGACTTCCAGTGTCAGTGCAGGCCGGGATTTTTAGGTAATGCCATCAACTGGGTCTACACGTATTTTCATATTTTTTAACATTTAATTGAATACTTGGAAATACTGATCAATCTAATTGATTATTCTGAGACTTGAAAGTATACACATGCATGTTTTCTTGATCCTCATGCCCTGTGTTTCAGGTTCGCTGTGTGAGGCTGAGATGAATGAGTGTCTCTCCTCCCCCTGCCTGAACAACGGCGTGTGTGTGGATGAAGTCAACAGGTTTTCCTGTAGTTGCGTTGGCGGCTTCACAGGTTCAGAACAGATTAGATATACCTTTATTCATCCCACCTGGGGAAATTTCAGTATATTGATCTGTTAGTCTCAGTTCCTTTCTTGAGTCACATTGGATTTTAACCTTAATCTATAAAGACCCGGAGATACTTTAGTGTCAGAACCCAAATAATTTTTTCCACTATTCAACGTGTCTTAAATGATTTATGTCAGTATATTGTAATATTACCCTTTTTATTTTCAGTCTTATCAGTGTAATTCATGTACTTTCTTGCATTTAATTCAGAGATGCTGCTGATGCTTATAACAGTTCAGAGGTTCAAAGGTTATTATATCAAATTAGTCAAAACAGAAGAATTTTCAGTCAAATCTATCATTAACTGAACATAAACCCAGTCAGTCCATCCACTGACATTGATTCGACTCCATGGGTTTTAATGGTGAATTAATATTGCAGAAGATGACAGTGTTTCCACAGTGGCTATGAAAATCCAAATGGGTCATGTTTAGACTTAGACTTTGACTTAGACTTCCTTTATTGTCATTACACAGACACACACAATGAATCTGGTAACGAAATGTCATAGAATTGTCAG
>JAPTHA010010353.1:0-10040 GCA_029814585.1 Gymnapogon annona | reverse complement strand
TATATATATATATATATATATAGACACACACACACACACACACACACACACACACATACAGTATAATATTAAATCACATTGATCACAATGGCCAAGCGGCTAGATACCTCAGTTGGTAAGGTAAGATTATTGCATAGGGGACGGGGGACTGATTCCTGCTTGAACAATGAGCATCCAGTGTGGGTCCTTGGAGCAAGACCCTCCACACATTGTGCTGGTCCCAAACCCAGATAACTACAGGGGGCTGTGTCAGGAAGGGCATCCAACTTAAAAACTCCTGGTGAATCTGATTCGCTGTGATGAATAATAAATATATATATATACACACATACACACATATATGTATATACAGTATGTGTGTTATTATATACACATATATAATAATATATATAAGAGATGTGACATGGCACTGGCCAATAACGTGTCATCTTAGACTGGTGTGTGCAGCACAGTGGCCAGTCCATCACAGACCAGGTAATCAGACAATATTTCTAGGTTTCATTAATCACCAGTGTTGGAAAATCCCGTGAAGGAAGCAACATGTCTTCATCACCAGATGGGACTGGTAACATGATATGAACTCTTTTGAGATGGGGAGTGATGAAATTTTTTAAATTTCAGAGCTCCAAAAGGGAGTGCAGAAGAACCAGCAGTTTAACATATGCTCACCTGGCCTCCAGCTGGCTTAAGGCTGACTGAAGCTGATGGAGCCTTCTGTCTGCTGCGTCCTCCCGGCCCTGAGCCTCTGCTACATCCTCCTCCTACAAACACATCCAAAGATGATCTGTTCTGAACATTATTCTCAGTTGTATCTAATACTACTTCTGTACTATGCATTTTATATTCATCCTCACCCGCCTTTGAATCTCGTCCTGGACACTCTGCAGCAGCTTGGTCATCTCAGCCACTTTGGCTGTGGCTGTTCTCTGTTCAGCTTTAGCCTGCCTGCAACAGGAGACAGAAAACAACAGAAGTTTCAGAGATAGATAGCTAGAGAGAACTTTATTAATCCCTCGGGAAGGTTCCTCTGGGAAATAAACACAAAATAAAACACAGAATAAAAACAAAATAGAAATACAACACAGAATAAAACAGTATGAGTATATATAAATATATATACGATAACCCACAATATAAAATATATTATAGCACTTTTTTTTTTAAGTGCATCTACTCTTCTGATCCTACACCCCCCGACCCCTGTGGAGTTAAACAGTTTAATGGCACGAGGAACGACGGGAGTTTTTGAGTCACAGGAAATGGAGAAATGCCTTTTTGAATCAATTATATATTAGATTAGATATACTTTTAATCGTCCCACAAGGGGAAATTCCAGATACAGCAGCAGAATACAAAGCGTAGAGAAACAAGAGTAGACAGATATTCAACAATTGAATTCTTGTACAACATAGAGTATGATTGAAGCCCCAGAGATGATAACCAGGTGCTGTGATGCGTCATCTGGAGCTGAGAGACGGTAGTGTGAATGTCCTCGCAGGCCACCGTAGCGTAGCATCGGGTGCTAATAGCTAACCACTAACAGTTCAAACGTACAACGTTCATAACCGCAACAAACAGATCACAAACCGTAACACCATATAATTCCCACGCATTGCCAGTCCCCCCTCTCCTCCACTACTCCCCCTCGTTCTTCGGTCCATTCTCACCGGTAGAAAACCACCAAAGCAAACGATAGAGTCCGGTTTGTTGTCTATGAGCCAAAAGTTTGTTACAGCAGGAAGTTGTCCGCTTGTCCCACTTGTACTCCCACTGCAGTGGGGTTAGCAGTAGACCTTAGCTCTTCCCATCTTGCCCGTAGTTCCTCTGCTACCCCCAGAACCGATGGAAAGCTCAGTCATACCTCCCTTCAGCACTGCAGTCGCTCCTCCGATGCTGTAATTCTTCCAGAAACACAGGTCGCTCTGGGAGTACACCGCTGTCATAACTTCAACAGCTGATTCCAAATGTAAAAATACGGACTGGCTCACGATACCCCCCGTGTGGTGTTGAAGAGGTCCATGAGAGTAGCAAACAGGCTACTACCCTCATAAAAACTTCAAAAATTACACATGTCCATGTTGTACAAGAGTCCAATTAACACGACCACAAGAGTCGAGGCAGAAAAACTTCAAGTAGGAAAAAGAGTTAGAGCTGCTGTAAGAGGCAGCCTACAGTGGCGCCATCTTTTATGACAAAAAAAGCACAATATGGCTTTAATTCAATCCATATTCCACATCATTTGTTCATCTGCATGACTTGCATTACATGCCTCTGTGCTGCACGTTCTAAATATTACCTTATAATACAATATGGATGAATTCTGTAAAAAAAAAAAATATTCTTTTGTTATTGATGATTACTTACGTATGCTTAGACACTCAACAGTCAGTTCATCCTTATTTTATACTTGATTTATGTATGTATTATTTTATTTATAATCAAATATTTTATCATTATTTTATTTCTTTAAATATCCATTATTTCATTTATTTATTACATTTACTTATTTTAAGACAATCAATTTAGAAATGCAGAGAATAACATTAGAATTGTATCAGCTAAAGTTAATATACATATCACCTAAAAATATTTCAAAGCAACTATAACTAAAAATCATTCCCGTTTCATCTGTGAAAAACAGCAACAGAATGCTCCACTTCCTCTACTGAGTAAGACAATCATGTGTAACACGGCCCACAGCGCCACCTGCTGAGACAACCAAGTCTAGCTTGTTCAGTCCAAACCAGTTTAGAGAAATGCATGTCATTCACATTTTCTTTTTTTTGGGACCTTTCAAACTTTTACTTCAAATTTTCTTGCTATTTTATATAATGTCCAATCCAGTGCCTGAGCAACATGTAAGTCGTTCTTCATCAAATAGACTGCTTGTGTTAAAGTATAACCCTGTGTTATCCTTTGGGTACCTCAGCTGGCCGTGGAGCTCCTCCATCTCTGTACTCTGCTCTGTCAGCGTCTTGAGGAACTGCTTGTTGGTCTGTGTGTGGCAAGACAGACATGAGTGCCATTTGTCAGGCATGACTCCAAGCACTCACCTCCAACTATATCTTTAAACTAATGCTCCTCAAAAGCCTCTCTCTCAAAACTTCCTCAGACCCATCCCTGGGTTCGTATCACTGTGACAAAGTCAACTGTTGTCAAACACGGGGACTGTGGGGAAAAAAAAAACAGCAGGAAAGCCCAAGACTTGCCCTCTCATTAAAAATGCAACACACAGATATAGTATTACTCTCTCCAAACACACACTCAGCACCAGGGTGACTTACAGTATCTGTGTGTTATTGTCTGTGACTTCAGAGTGAATAAAGATAACTATTGGAAGTCGTGCACCTCCATCTAAAGTAACGTTGAGCTGCTGTCTCATACTCCAAACAGTGTAACTGTTTGGAGTGTTTGGTGTATGGAGTACTGAGCAACAGAGAGAGAGAGGAAGAATGTCTTGGAAAAACCTAAGGCAGTTCGAGGATTACCAGGCAAACTGATAGACCATTATACGAGCACGACAGCTTGGCTGTCTGACTAGCAGACTGATTTAAAACCGGTTTCACTTTCTTACAAGACTAATTATTGGAGCAGGGTTAATTTGGGAGAAACCCACAGCATTTCGATCCCATGTCTAATTAGGAGGCAATCATTTAACAAGCATTCAATTAACTGTCACTTACAGATTCCAGTTTCTGGTTGGCCGCTTGGAGTTTGTGTGTGTGCTGCTGGAACTGAACAAGCTGATCCTGCAAAGAGGAAAGAACAAGAGCCTTCAGATAAAAGTTAAATGCTTGTAATTACCTCAGGCTCAAGCTCATTAATGACATTCCCACGTTAATGGCTCCATCTAGTGGTGTCCGTCTGATGTGAAATTGCCCTGGTTGTGTGTAGCGAATATTCAACCTTGAGCTGATGTCGCTGAGCATAGTGGACCTGTCCGTCAGAGACAGTCTTCAGGTGGTCCTGCTGAAGGTGATCTAGCTCCTGAACTGTTGTCTGCCACAGCTCCATGGCTTGTGCCCGTTCCTACAGAAATAAACATGATGTTCCGCAAAGTTATTCGCTTATGCATTTGTCACATGTAAAGCCTACAGGGTGCACATCATGTAACACATGATCATATACTGTACTGCTTATTTAGGAGATTAATCAATAAAATTCACAACTTCAAATACATGATACAAAATAGCAAGGTATATTTTTAACTATTCAAAGGCATTTCTGTTTTAAGACAGAAAAAATCTGCAATGTGTCACCATATTTTTGTATATCATGCATTCATTACAAGGACATTTTGTACAGACCTATTCTCTCCACCTTTCTTTATAAGTAGCATTTTGTCAAATACCACTATAAAATCTACTTACAGGAAAGCTGTGACATTCTATCCAGTACAATAAAACCTAGGATCTTGTTCATTTGTTTGAACTTTAGTTGTAGGTGACCAAGTTACTTTCATTTTGTAAATACCAACAAATCTACATGTTGCTGTGATAGAGGCATGTTAACCCCAATGTTAGATCACCCTACATTTTAATTTTCATTGTTTAATTGTTTGAGACTGTTCAGACAGGACATCAGGGGTCTGCAACTGAGGTCCTCGAGAGCTGGTGTCCTGCATGTCAGATGTTTCCCTCTTCCATCACACCTGGTTTAATTCATGATCAGCTCATCACCAGATAATGATGTAATAACATCCAGGTGTGATGGAAGAGGGAAACATGTGCAGGACATCAGTTCTCTAGGACCGGAGTTGCGGACCCCTGGACAACACATTCCTGGCATTCACAAATTCCTTCTTATGCAAAGCCTCTTAAGAGTCGAATGTCACACTGTGCTTTTGACTTTTATGTATCAAGATTTCCTGAATCTTTGTGAACCGGAATCATGAAACTGTGGAGTGTCATTCATCCTCACACAGACCAGCCATTACAGGATCCTCCATTCATGTCCAATTACCATTCTTCTCCTTTTAACCATTTCACTGCTGACTGTGGAGTCTGACAAAACATTGTGACTTGTAGATTCGCAACAACTTTACAATTACCGTTTGTCTTGAGTGCATTTCAGGCGTCAAACTTTAAAATGTGTTTACATTTACTAAATACAATAAAGTTCTTTAAGTGAAGACACTGCTTTATGTATTTTTGTCAGTTAAATATAAACTTCCCCCAAGTGAACAAACCACAGATTTTATTGTTACTACATTTTTCTGGGAATGGCGCTTGTAATTTCGCTCTTAATAAGAGCACAACACAAGTACTTCTCCATACAACACCAAGTACTAAGTAAAACCAACATATCTATCAAACCAATTATCCATCGATCTTCTGAACCACTTGATGTGCTGAAAGCCTATCCCATCTACCTAAGGATGAAGGCAGGGTTCACACTGAACACGTCAGTTCATTGCATTCAACAGTCACTCTCACATTCACACCTATGGACGATTTCATATTAACCAATTAACCGACTAGTCTTTGGATGGTGGGAGGAGATGGAAGTATCCAGAGGGAATGCACTCAAATACATGGAGAACATGCAAATGCCACACAAAGGTCTCGATGCTATCGACTCCACTACTGTACCAGCAAAACAAACATATACTATGTGAAATAAAATTGCAGTTACAAAATCAGTCAACATGTTTAATCATGAATGCATGTGCAGACCTGTTCTAACAGCTGGATCTGTTCTTGAAGGTTTCTGATGACAGCTTCATCCTCCAGCGTGTTACCCTCCACTCCAGCTGCCATCGGCACAGCATGGAGCCGCCTCTCCACACACTCCCTCAGCTCTGCATGTAGCCTGCAAAATGGTGGGAGTTCAGGCTGAATTGGTTATTCTAGATTTAAAACCTGACTGAGTTTTTTCAGATACAGTCTTGATGAACAGCAACTACCACTATCAGTGTGGATTTACTTTTTGCTAGGCACTTCAACAAATGAGCCATCAATCAGTCAAATTCTCAGATGTGATGACGAGTGAAGTTTTAAATGTTTTCTCCTCTTCATGTAAATCAGCTATACATTTACCTTTCGTTCTCACTGACAACCCTCTCCAATTTCACTTTTACATCTCCCATCTGCACCTGTTCGTGTAAAAAAAACAAAACATCACACTGACAATGATTAATAAATAATGGCACCTTGAAAACTCAGATAACACTTGCAGTCACGCGTACACTGCATAAGTGACAAAGCAGCAGGACAAGTAACGCACTTAAGGAGAGACAAGTTTTAACTGATTCTTTATTTTTTTGGAAATTTCCCCAAGTGAGACTAATAAAGGAATCTAATCTAATCATCTAATTAAAGCAAACTCAGACACCAATGGGTGTAAGTATATTCACCTACTCAACACAACTTTTGTAAAATATGAAACCAAGTTAATTTAAGATTTTAAGTGTTTAAATTACATCACAGCACTTCAGAGGTGTATCATATGCAGTGCATGGAATAACCATCAGTTTGATAAAGAACAAAAATATTGAACTGTGTTGTAATGGAAAGAGGTCATGTGATCTGATGAGTCCAGACTGACCTTGTTCAAGCAAAAATATGTGTAACAAGGGTGAAGGGAGAAGTGATTTAAGTGACTACCCATCTAGCCTAGTGGTTAGAGTATGAAGTTGTAGCAACAGCGTTATGATTTGGGCGTGCTTCAACTGGTCAAGTCAAGCTTCAACAGCGTTATGTATCCATAAAAGAACCTGAACCGCACTGAGAATCTTTGGAACGTCATGGAGTAGATTATATGGAGAAGTCTACCCCTCTCGTTCAAGATATTGTGGCTATCTAGATATAAATGAACTGTTTTACATGTTGATTATCTCAGTTCACCCTTTGTGTTTGTCACCTGGTATTTCTGTAGCTGCTGTGTCATTTCATCCATGTGCCGATCATACTCCGCAATCAGTGGAGCCATAATACTGTAAAGATGAATTAGATGTCACAGACAGTATTGTGCAATACAGAACATAAATCACAATTTTAAATGTATAAACCACATTTACAAGGTTTTTTTTTTCAAAAGTGTAACAAGATCTACAAATTAATCACCAGTGATGCTGCTATCATCAATAAATGTTTATAGGAATTATTAAGAGACACAAACATCTGTGTGATTCCCAACCTTCTATCTGAGATCCAGGGTGTAGAAGCATCTCTCTGTCCTGTCTCCTCAACCTGATAAATATAAGATGTATATAAGATGAACAGTAAGGGTCATCTTCTGGTTATATTCAGTGAATAAATACAAAATGCTGTTCACCAACAGAATGAGAAGAACACACATAACATCAACAGTGTTTTTCTGACATCAGTTACTGGCAAAGAAGTTATCATGTCAACAACAACAACATCAGATGTTTATCTACCATGTCATCATTAAGACTGTTTAATAAATATACACAATTTGATTTGTGCTTATTCAAAGATAGCGTGAAGAGGCCAAAACGTTTTTCAATCCGTTATATTTTTCCACAATGAGTTTTTTTTTTTTTTTACTTTGTTTGTCTCAAAAAGAAATGCAGATGACAACAAAAACAAACAGAATCGAAAATACTTTGGTTAGTTCAGGCCATGAATTGACACTGGTAAGAGTTCAAGTCACATTCCTGAAAGAACTGTGCTCCGACAGTGGCTGTACAACAGTTATTCATCAGTATTGCATTGTAGAAACTATCAGTCAACTCCTGAAATAATGAATCAGATCTAAGACATTTAGTCTTGGATCTGACTAATTATTTCAGATCTAAGTCACTAAATCCTTGTCACTTTGTAAAGTTTGATAATACCTGAATTGATGTGGATTGAGTGCAATTTCCAAGCTGATGCTGTCTGAGAACAGAATTTAACCTGTGGACTGAAAAAAAAATACAATCAAGACTATACACTCATGTTGATCTAGGGTACCGAGACGTCAAGATTCCATTTCCCCTAAAATTGTAACTTGCATAATGCTAATTACCAAAGCACTTAATACAACCCCATTTTTAAAGCAATTTTTAACTGATGCTTTTTAAAATTCATACAGTGATTACAGACATAAAGTACACGTCTTTGTCAGCAGCAGAAAATTCACCTTGAAGTCTTTCTTTGAAAGTCTATCACCTTTTTATGAATTTTATTTGTTTGCATAATCTTTTCTCGCCTTTGTTCATATATGGAGTGTTTACCGCAGGGGCGATTAATGCGAAATTATTATGACTAGCGTGTTATACACATTTATTATGAAATAGACAGCAGTTAAAGGATCAAGAACAAAAACTTCATTTCGAGTGGAAGGAGGACTTTGAACTTACCTTGATCGCGCAAAAAATTTATTTCTGCTTCCATGGTAAAGGCCGTGTGAAGACGCTATTCAAACAGACTGTGTTGACAGGTTAGGAACTAAAGATTGGCTAAGAGATGCAGGGATAGCTTCTCTGGCAACACATTTTTTTCAGAGGATGAAAATAACAGTCCCTCAGTGGCATTAACGTAAACCACACTATGCACTGGGGATATTACAGATTACCCAGTCAATCGGCAGTGTGGTTAGCATTAACAATTTAAATTAGCTAGCTAATAAATCTCAGCTAAACCCACAGACTATTTTTTACATTACAGTTAGCAAACGGCGAAATCACGGCGCAAATACATTGCTAAATATTGCAACACATAGTTAATACAATACATGTCAATATACGTATAAGTCTTTGATTTCACAAATCTAAATATTTTACAAGATTAAATGGGACTTCATACTTGAAATCCTGTTTCCGCCGTTTGTTTCTAAGGGAAACACATAACCAATCAGAGAAGAGGTGCACCCCCAAGATTACTCCTCCAATACAACAATAAAGCCAAAGGTTCCGCTTTAAACGCGGAAGTTTCACTCATGAACCACGAAGCTGAAGCTGCAAATCAACAGGTCAAAAATACAATATACTTTTTCTTTTCAGAAAGATATCTTATCTTCCTCATACATCCACTTTATTAATATGAAATTGTATTTATAAATAGTTATATAGGTATATTTAAACTGAAGCGAACGCGTGAAATTATGCGTAATGCTCAGTCAGCAGGTCAGGTGATTGGGAGAGCAGCGTTTAAGTGTTTTTTGTGTTTTTTTAAATGGTAATAGAGATTAGGGTTACTCTGATACAGAAGAACACACACATCAGCTGTTGCAAGGTACATTATTACTAATCATTACTGGTTTTATGGTCCCAATAAATTATTGCGTAACAGAATGCCCTTTGTCATAACCTAATTTGATAAAAAAAATGCTTAGAAAGCGATAATGTAAGTATAAATAAGTTATGGCAAGCTAAAGTGATTACAGAGCGTTTCCAGTCAAAGTGAGGAGTGGTCATTTTTAAACAACATGGGGTTAGCCAGTGGACTACAGTTTACCACGCTCATCTATATTTTGCTACACTGTGAATGTCTGTAAGTGAAGTTTTGCTGCACTGCTTCTTTGTAGTCACATAGAAAATTCTCATACTGTCTTGACTTCCTCTTTACAGACTGTGTAATGACATGCAGTTTGTGATCCAGCATACTTGGGACAGTAATCCTGTGGATCATGAGCCCATCAGGATCACTTTTTCTCCTGGGGAAAGAGGACTGAAGATGCAGGTGTTTTCTCCTTTTTTCAATGACCCACCGGCCCCCGCGGGACCCCCTGGCCAACCTTTTCCTGGACTCTGGGATTATGAAGGTGGGTAGTTGGTTAGTGACTCCAAAAACAGCTTTGAAAATTTCATCTGATTCAATGATAAACTCTAGAAATCAACCAAATGACCCATAGATCAAGTTGACACATTAAACATTGCACTATTTTAACACTATCACTAAATTCTTCACTATTGACAAACTTTTAAAAAATATGATTAATTATCTGGTTGGAATTTACTGATAAACTGAGTTTAGACTTAGACTTCCTTTATTGTCATTTCACAAACACACACAGTGAATCTGGTAACGAAATGTCATAGAATTGTCAGCTGATAACCCAAATAAATATGGAAAATAGAAAAGTGCACAGTT
>JAPTHA010010343.1:0-10042 GCA_029814585.1 Gymnapogon annona | reverse complement strand
GTGTAAACAGTACTATAAACAGTGAAAATACTATATATCAGTGTAAACAGTACTATAAACAGTGAAAATACTGCACAACAGTGTAAAGTATTTTCATCTGATATAACTCTTAATTTTTGTGTGTTACTGGTTTACTTGAAGTTCTGAGACTAATGGACCTGAGATGGTCACAAACTTTAAAGGGTAAAATGGAGAAACACATGTGGGTTCGTTTGGTTTTCAGGACGTAGGTATATAATAGTTATGGGTATTTTAGTGGTAAAGATAAGAGTCGGTGAAGCCTTGGGAAATGGATAGGGTGTTGTGGAATAGCAGACGGCTGTGGTGGTGGTGGAGGGTGGAGGCGTGGGGGTAGATGAGGTTATTGGCTGAGATCAGAGGAGGACGACACCCCATGGGTGAGTATAAAAGATGAAGAACAGAGGATCTCAGGGCCCTCAAGAGGACGGGGGATCAGAGTCGGATGTGTTATTTAGGGACTTGTGTCTGCTGGCTAGGGAGTCGGATTCTCTGTAATCTTGGGAGAGCGCAGATCTGTGTAAGACTGATTAATGTTCATGAAATGACTGATTCACTGTTACTCTTTAATCCAGTTTCGGGTCTGTTTTATGGTCAAGGTAATAACCAATGTAAAGAACATGTGGGATTTAATATTGGAGTCGGATTTGTTAGAAAAAGACCTAACAGTGTCCTTTATTTTTTTCAAGGATCCAATGATCTACATGTAAATACAGTTGTGGATTATGTTTTATGCCACATATGTCTATTTTGGCATCAGCTCCGTAACAGAATGGAAACCTGTGCAGGCCTTGTGCAGGTTTCGACTCAGTGCCAGGGCATGCTGGTTTGGAAATGGTCGTGAAGGATGTTGTGACTTCCAAATTGGACTACATTTTTTTTTAGTTTCATTCTCTAAGATAAACATTGAGGGAAATATACACTGCAATGGCAGCAGCAGTAATGGAGGATAAGTGCAGGGTAGAAAGCAGGATGGTGGTTCTGATGATTCAATGTGTAAAACCTATTCCAGAATTGAGTTTGGTTTAAATAGTCAGAGCTACAGTATATCTCTTGTCATATAAAACAACGATTGTCCATTTCAACAAAATGGCCCCATAAACTTTGATGGTATTGTATCATTTCTTTTTATTGATATTGTTTCATATACTGCGGGCAACTTTAGCTCATTTTACTCAGATGAAAATATAACCTGTCTGTTCTGGGAGTGAAAAAATGCAGTCTATTGGAGAGCTGTGGAAACATTTATTGTTGTGAACTTACAAAAAACATCAAATATCAACAGCAGAAGCGACATGACTGTAAAGGTGTCAGGGGGAAAAAAAACGAGTTGATGAGATTTCACTGGATTATGCCACAATGTTTGTGCTCATATGAATCATTGTTCTGTATCTGAAAGCAGCCAGATGTGGTGCAGGAACAGGCAGATATGCAGATATTCATACAGGTGCTTGGAACTAATGTGTTTGCAGACATGCATTCAGAGCTAGATATTATCTACTGCACAGTGGCTGCTATTTCACAAAGCAATTTTAATCGAAACGCAGGTGAATCTTTACAATGTAAGTTGAGCTTCAAGGCTCACAAGTTTTAAGATGAAAATTTTTGATTTATTGTCATTGTGACACAACACTACGTCATAAAAAAAAAAAAAAAAGCTGTACATGCATACCCCCCAACCCTCATTATGACTGACTTCAGTGCAACCAATATACATATTTTAGTAGCCAGGCCATGGAAAACAAAAATAAAACTGTCATACATTTTCCAGCTTATAGCTACTTTACAAATGTCTATGGTTATTGTTCATGGAAGGGGGAAGTGTCCAGTTGTCTCACTGTCTGAGGATCCAGGTTGTTGGACAGTGTGATTGTTCTTGTCTTCAGAGACCTGTAACTTCTATCTGAGGGCAGCAACTGAAAAAGAAAATAACATCTTACACCCGTCACATGTTCTGTCTTTTATGCTTCTTCAGTCTGGACTGGATTTGGATCCTCTCCAAAAAATGTATCAGGAAGTAACAAAAAAAAAAAAATTGACAAGAAATATTCTGACAAACACACTGTGCCGCTATGCTTGGTCTTAGTTTACGGTATCAGCATTATCTGACATGTTGTCACAACTGATACATGGAGACAAGTGATGCTTGTGCAGCAAAAGTGTGTGTGTGTGTTTCATGCTGAGTGTTCACTCTGTAGAAGCCCAGACCAGTCCCTTCCATTGTGATATGAAACATTAAGTCTTCTTTTACAAATATTTATACTGATCTCATACATCACAGGTAAGAAGTTACGTTGAAAGCTATTTTCTCAAGTAGTGTCTTTTCTGAGCCCTTCTGTAGTTACTGTCATGGTTCTGGTCTTGCAGTGGCTAGAGCCACTCCACAACCCTCAAGGTATGACCTGATTCACCTGCCCTATGCTGCGCAACTGCTCCACGTTGGCAATTAGGCCCTCTATAAAGGGCTGGTGTGGAGGTTGTGCAGCACAGGCTCGTCTGTTGCCATTCTGGTGCCTTTTATGCCATTCCTAACCCAGACACTCTTTGATTCACATGGACTCTGATCTGGACTCTGGTTCCCATGTGTCAGGTTTGTGTTCTTGTTCAGATGTGTGCTTTGTGTTTGTTTGATTCATGTTTCTTGTGGTTTTCTTCCCCTTCAACACAGTGCACCTTGTTACTCCCTCCATTAATTACAGCTCAAGAACAAAATGTCACTGTGTTGTTTGATTGGAAGTTCCAACAAAGACGAGTCTGGATGCATCATGGTCTCAGCTGAAGTTTATTTTGGTCACAGGTAAAGCAATATACTCAGCTGAGCTCTCATTCAGAATGAGTCCACATCTCTGGCTGTGTTTATAGTTTAAGTCCTTAGGCTCCGCCCTCCAACAATTGGACATTAAGTTCTGTTCAAACCAGCTGGGGTCATAAATTCCAACATGAGCTGCACCGACCCCCAACTCATGTCTGTTTCCTATATGTAGTCATTTCATATGTGTGTCTGTTTCTTCGGCGTGGAATTAGTATATATGTATAGTTTCTAAGGTTAAAGACATTTCCTGTCCTAAAATAATTTATGTGGACAATATCTTTGAAACTGAAATGGGTTAAATCAGGGTGTCAAACTTGTGTTGCTTCAGGGGTTAAATTCAGCCCTATCTGGCATGAAGTGGGTTGGACAAGTAAAATAATAATATAATTATTTATAAATAACATCAACTCTGAACTTTCCTTACATGAAGGAACAGGTTTTAAATTGCACATACTGTATATAATGACGTACAGATCACAGTGGATCTCTAGACAACCATATCATAGCCTGGATTGGAACCTTTGGCTGGCCACATTTGGCCCCCTTGTTGCATGTTTGACACCCCTGGGTTAAACTTAAAACTACAATGAACTATGATAAAATAATACTTCAAAATTCATCACTTTCTGATAGGGAACAGGTCAATAATGGCTTTATCCACACTAACCTTTTGCAAGAGTTTAGTATCCTTCAGTTATTTTGCATCTACAAATGTGTGCACATCATGGTGGGTGATGTTCAGCAAAAACCATCAGTAAAGTGGCCTCGGTCACAATTTGGTTAATTTGGTTTTGTGTTATTAATGGCGGGTTGTTGGCTCCGTACTCTGAGGTGGAGGTCAGTTTTCAATAGCTTCAAATGACTGTGGCGTTGCCACTTTTAGAGAGTTATAATAGGATTCTTTCATTTATTTACTTCTCTTTTTTTCTGTCTTGCAGTCAGACAGACAAATCTACTTATCTTACTTTCTCAAAGTCAATTCTGTTTGGCCTCTGTACAAATTAGTTTATTTACCACATCTTGTCCTTATATAAATTAATTAAAATAAGGGCACAGTCTACCACAGATGTGAAGCAACACACATCCATTCTTTTACATCAAAAGTCTTACTGAAACCACGTGGACTTGTTAGCCGAGGCCTTCACTATTTGTGGTTGAAAGAACAGGCCGTCAAGATAACTTCCACCAACAAAACCTAATGAAAATATACCAACACAAATGTGAGTTCCACCTGACTTGCGCTCTGCTTTGCTGACAGTCATCTCTGCTAGCTCTTCAGTGATAATGCAAAGCTGTTTCCACAGAATTTCAACAGAATATATATATATATATAGATATCTAAATATATCTACTATAAGGCACACTTGTTTGACTGTCGGACTATTTCCCGCCGATGGAAAAATGGTTCAGGAAGTGCCAACAGAGAATTAAAATGAATTGACAACAATCAGACACAGGTTTTTACGTGACATCCACCATCAAATCCGCACTGATCTCGTTCACGCGAGTCTGGTCACAGGGATCTGGTCCATACTGGTCTGGTCCGGGCAGTACAGAAACTCATGTCCCCGATGCGCCCAATAATACGGTGCGCCTTATGTATGGCTCAAGTACAGAAATAGACCCGTAATTGAGACTGTGACTTTCAATCCGGTACACCTTATAGTTGTGAAAATACAGTAGACTATATTATTTGTTGTGTAAGTACTGCCCAAGTCTGAATATGTTGAATAAGTAAAACTTTCATGACAAAGACATTTTCAATATATACTTAAATTGACTTGTCTTTCTTCTCATACCATGTTGCTTTTACAAGACAAACAGACTGATGTAGTTTTTGAATATTTTTTCTGCAAATGATAAACAAATAAACAAATGCAGTTGAAAAAATATTGATTTTATAAAGGCATTGATTGGTACTGGTACAGTGTTAATGACTTTTTAATGGAAACTGTATTTTTTTGTATTGTATTTTTGTATTGTATTACTATATACATATATATATATATATATATATATATATATGGGACATTTATGGGATGTTCACATACAAGACTGACCCAGATGCGGATTGACTGAATTTTCAGAATAAAAGTTTTTATTTTAAGTTCAGGTTTGAACATGCAAGATTTAAACGTAACGGATTCTCTTAATAGCAATATTGGAAAAAAAAATTGCAGAGAAAAAACTCAGGAATACTATTATCTATAATTATTAACAATATATTACAAACTATAAATCAAAATCACTCGTAAGAGGAAAAATTGCAATATAGAAAAATCTGAATAGAATGACTAGTGGAAGTAATAATCGCTGTAAAGAGGTTTAATCTATCAATTTGGAAACATAAAGATTCAAACAAGGCAAGACTAGAAATACAATATCATCTGAACTATCAATACTTACTAAAGGTTCTAGAAACGACTTGACAAGGCGGGACAGGATCGATGATGCAAGCAAGGCAAGACATGCGACAGACTGACAAAAGACAAATGTACGCACACTGGAATATATAGGGAAGGAAATCAGGCAGGTGACACACATTGGAGACAATTGCAGACGAGACACACAGGATCAAAATGGAAATGGGTAAAATAAAATAAACGGAAGAACAAAACACAGCTTGACTAAAATTTAAGTCATGACAACATTCTTCTTTTGCTTTTGGTTTTTCCCTTCAGGGGGTCGCCACAGTGAATCACTTACATCTATCTGACCATGTCTCTATTTTCTGTGTATAGGACAGTAAGTCAGGAATAAAGTTGAATTGAAAATAAAAATGTCTGTCCACATGACACAAAAATGCCTATGTACTGATCCAAATGTTCAGACAAACCATGTTGTACTTCACGCTGTCAATACTAATATGGTAACATGGACAATAAAATGCAATCTCATCTGAATTTATGATATCATTTGAGGTAAATATTGTGAGGGTTGCACAGAGAAGGAAGACTGGGTGAAGAAAAATTAAAGTAGACATAAGGATATATTTATATTCATTAAAGCAGACAAACTAAATATTTGGAGAAAACTTAATATTGGTAAATTCTGACAGATGGGCAAGTTGAGGAAATGAGAACTAAAAAAACTAAAACTAAAAAAACAAAAATAAACAAAAAAAACATCTCTTGGTGGTCTAATGTCACAGCACATACCATCTGTTTTTATTGTTGATTTTGCTGAAATTGAGAAATCCTCAGCGCAGGTCCTTGTTGTGCAATGTTAAATACAAACAAAAGATTGGCAAGCAGAAGAAAAAGTAAGAGATGAGAAAAAGAGAGAGAAGAGAACGAAAGACGAAGATTGTTTACTTTGACCAATTGGCCTGTCAGTGCTTCACAGACCGTTTCAAGCCGATGTTGACTTTGTGGTGAAATGCCGGTTGTGAAGAAAAGGCTTAAGCAGAACTTCCTCTTGGGCAACAAAACATCTCAACTGGTCATCATTCATTTGTGGAAGCTCAAAACTCCACAGGGTCAACTGGTTTTTGTTGCCTTTATATTTCATGACACTTGCGTGTGTACGTGTTTGGATTTTGGCTTCGAGGTCGAGAAGGAAATGCTTGCTATGCAAGGAGTCAAAGCCAGGAGATGATTGCAATAAAGACAAATCCCAGAGGGGTCTGAAGTATTTCTGTTAAAGGCTACAGTATGAAAACGACAGCTAAGTAGAACAAGGAGATGGAAGCTTAGACTTATTACCTTTTAAGCGATTTAATGTAGAGAAACGATTTATGCTCTTCGGTAAGTGTTTGTTCAGAAAATATCAGGTTTATTGGGTTAAATTTCCACCAGGTTCGATTCAACACATGTCAAATGTCTCAGCAATGTCTTTTCAAAATATTTCTCAAAACAAATCTCATGGGACAGGTAAACAAGCAGGGAAATGAACCAAATTAAAATTATAATCACAATTAAATAGTTAGTTGTCAAATTTTAGGGACCCAGACCCAAGGAAGGACAAGTCCCTATTGTTTGTTGATTTTATTATTATTATTATTATTATTATTATTATTATTATATATATTTTTATTCTGTGTCACTTTAAAGTGTAATTTGACCCCCGAAATAAACTCAAAAACTCATACAATTTGACATGAATATATCTAGTGAATATTTTGATAAAATAGGAAGTTTAACCTCATAGGTGCCAAGATTTACCGAAATGGGACTCCAACCAGAAGCTACAAATTTAGCTTTAACCAAACCACATTATGTTCTTAATCATTCCAACCATATTCATTCAGAAGATAGCAAGCCGAAGCCTGCATACCAATTATCTTATCTTTCTGGTCAATTCTGGTCTGGTATCACCAGAATAACTAAAAAGAGTGACAGCTATCACCCAATCTACTGATTAATTCATCTTTATCATTTCATCTTTGATTTAAAGGTATAACCAACATAATAATGGGGACAAAAATGAAAAGCCTTGAGTTTGTAAGCGTTTTATCAGCGTTTCTTGTATATCAGTATCCGTTCTGGGTATTGCATTATATTTTCTGTTAGGTATTCTTCTTATTTATATACATATGTTTTATCTAGTTACATTAGCTATAATTTGCATTCATTTGGTACTCCAAACATCTGCTAGTCAGTTTTTTTCATACATTATTATATCAAAATGCTCACACAATTATATGTGTTAATGTTAGCAAAATTGAAAGTAACTAGATTCATTTGCCGTAATATTTTTCACCTGGCAGTGTGGAAGGTGTTTTCACTACACTAACAGTGTTCTTTTCTCCAGAATGCATCATTTTATCCACATCCAATCATTTCCATCAAACCAAAATGCCAAATTAGAGGCTCAAACATTTTCCATTATTTGATACAACCTATGACCACAAGGTGTATATTAAATATAATATGCAATTTAAAAATCACAATACAAATTATTTTCATTATCAATAGAATGTCATTCATTCAATAAACAAAAGAAAAGAATAGGACCAAGTGGAGAAGCAATGTCAGACCCCAACTAAAATATGGAAGAAATGAGAGTGACAGAAGGTAAAGGACAAGAGGGATGCGGAGTTGGAGAGAAGACAGCTATGGTCATATCGCATCAAGTCACATTACAAACATCATAGTGTTACAGTGGGATAAATGTTGGTTGCAGGACGCAGTTATCACCAGCACAGCCAAGAAAGCCATGACCTCATGAACTTGCAGTGTCATATCCATTTCATCACATTCACTCCTTCAGTGGTCCTTGAATGCAACCCAGTGTTTTGCAATGTTCATATCTGAGAAATTGGGGGGAGGGTACCTACTCAGATACAGGGGGTACAGCGGCCATAGACAGCACATAGACAGATTTATGATGTGGTATGTGCATCTGTCAAACAGCATCTTCATCTGTAAAATGAAACCCAAGAGCAAAATGTTTCAATATTTTTATATTTAAAATCATTTGAAGCATTAACTTACAATATAAAATGACACAGTATGTATTTATATGTGCATCATCGCATTATTAGATATGTGCTTCTCAAGTTAAAGCAATTTTCTCAAATGGTTTGGAGTGGAAATGGCATTACTCTGTACTGTGTCTTTTACAATCTGAAGGCCATGATAAGTATGTTTAATCAATAACGCAAAAAAAGTTGAATTCTGGACCAAATTTACTTCTGTTGCTATTTTCAATCTTTAATGACAGTGGTGGATGACACCTTTAGTTTCTATACATGGTCTTTACTACTACCGGTCACATTTAGAATAAGCTGCAAAAACCTCAGATGGCATTGCAGTTTATTTTGAAAATATATAAAGACAAAAGCCTGGAAATAACCGACTCTAATGTTACACCAACATATGAATATAAAGTTTAGAGGAAAAGGTGACTGTTGAAAAACTAATACTGGTCAATCCTATAAACCCAAAACATTTATTTAAGTAAAGCCAATAAACAATCTAATAATTTCCAATCTATTAATCTCAGATACAGTGGCTATGAACTCATCTAAATTTGCCAATGCATCTTAACTTTGCAGTGCACAAGATATTTCCACCGATTTAAGATGCGATATTAGGAATGGACATTTACTGTGACATTATTGATGTAGACCCAAACCAAACTGACAACAGGAGAAAACTGTGTTTTAACCATTACTTCTGCATTTCTATATGTATGAATGTCCTCAGAACACTAACCCTATTGGAGGCTGAATCTGAGATTTATTAGCTTCATTTTGTCATTTATTTTTCTGAACCTGCTTTATCTTTATCCTTAGGTTCACTGGGTCTCGCTGGGGGGTGGGGGGACTGGACATGTCAATGAAAATTTGCCTGCTAACTCTGGCCCATTTACATATACTAACACAAGTTGATAAATGTGCACTGTCCCATATTTAATAAATTGAACATTGAAAACATGAACGCAAATAAGTTGATTGGTTTATCTGAATTGCCCATAGATGTGAATGTAACTGATTGGTTGTTTGTCTCTATTTGTCAGATCTGCGAAGAACTGCTGACATGTCCAGGGTGAACTCCATAGCTTGGATAGACTCCATCAAACCCCACGACCCTCTCAAGGATAAAGTAGTTGAGAGGCTGAACCTTAATAACAGTGATGGACACACATTCACACTGTGTACGTTCTAAAAACTACCAACATACTCCCTCTCTCTCTCTTTCTCTCTCTCTCTCCCTTTAAAAGCTTTTCTAAAGCTCTTCTGAGATTAATAACGTTAGACAACAACCTTAATGACAACGCCATCGTTTAATGAGTATTCAATGAGCATGTTCAATGACTTTGCAAATAATTTTTCACGGCCACTCCGGTAGATTTGGGGTTACTGAAATAAGGCTGGTTAGGAAGGCTCTGGGAAAGGTAATGGGTGGTGAGGTAATTTAAACAGACACAGGCACTAGACTGGTGCCATTATTTGTGTGGAATAGTCAGTGGGTGGTAGAGAAAGGGAGAGCGAGAGGGAAAGGCAGAGACAGACAGGCAGAGACAGAGGGTGATTAGGCTTAGACATGGTGCCACAGCCAGGCTGGATCTATAGAAATAGCCTCTTAGCATGATGTATGAGGTACACAGAAACACACTCACACACACACCAAACAAACGCATGCACAGATGGCGATGGTAGGTAGCACGGTGCTGCCAGTAAGGCTGGAGAAAATCAACGGGTAAGTAGTATAAGCAGTGGTATATGTCTTATTACCAGTGAAGATTTGATACTGGACTGGGATGTAT
>JAPTHA010010310.1:0-10043 GCA_029814585.1 Gymnapogon annona | reverse complement strand
TTGGGTTCCATGTCTTAGTTTGATGATTTCTTTCAGCTTTTTCCCTTCCTTTGCCCTTCACCACAGCGAATCCAATTTGCATATTTGATTTGGCAGGAGTTTTTACGTCGGATGCCCTTCCTGATACAACCCACTGGACGCTCATCCTGGGAATCGAACCCAGGTCCCCTATGCACCAGCCCGGTGCCTTAACAAACTGAGCTATCCAGCCAGAACCATGTCTTAGTTTATTGTGTAATAATCGTGATACAAACATATGATTGTCAAATATTCAGTTCTATTTTGAATTGTTCCTTCAGATAATTCTCTTTAATTTGATAAAACACAATTACATAATGTTCTGAATATTTTTTTTTTTTACGGGGGGGATATATTCATGACATTCCACCTGAAGAACAATAGAGGTTTACTTTGTCCTGTTTTCTTTTGTGTTTCATCTTCCATCATAATCTCACTTTATTGTGCATGGTGATGAAGACGAAGTTGATGGCATAATCCGACCTCACTAGATTAGATTATAACTTTAATGACATTGAATCAGGTTTTCAACGGGAATCCAAACCAAACACAATAAGAGTTTTTTGTGCCTTTTTGGACATTTGATCAATTTAACATATTTACTGAAAATATCACAACTTGAGAATATGCATTTCGCACTCGTTAAGGAACCCTGTAAACAGACAAGTGGAAAAGCAGTGTTTCAGTCAGTGGTTTCTATCTAATTATTATTTATTAAATATGTTATTATTGTTGTTGTGGTATTATTGTTATTAGACTACTGCTATAATTTTAATTATGCTATTAGATTATTGTTAATGTTAATTATTTAATTATTATATTGTTCTTCTTGTTCTAATGTTATTTATTGGATGTTTTCTGCTCAGAGGAATGGGAGGAATGTATGACTGTTTGGATTTTCTGGTGTATTTTGTATTTTCAACAGTTGGACCTTCGTACCTCGTGACCGTGACTCTGTGTTCAGATGTTTCAGTCATGGTCATCACATGACACTCTCGCCATGGGTTTGCTGCCTCATTGATATTACACATCCCACGAGTCACATGGTTTTAGTGTAAATGATGCGTTTCGTGCCCGTTTCAAACATTTCACTTCTGCATGTTCTACTTGACTGACAATAAAACCCCTGACGCCATGTGTCCCACTGAAGTTTGTGTCAAACCAGGTGAACCTCCGCTCACCGATGGATGAGATCAGAGGTCAGCAGCGGTGCTGAAATCCACATGAAGTGTTTGATGTTCATGGATCAGTTAATGTTCATTGTCTGATCTCATCAATGTGTCACTTAGCATACAGTACATAGAATAAATATACATAGAGCGTGCATAAAGTGACTGCACGTACATAGAATAATTTTTTTTGGCTTTTTCCCTTCCGGAGTCGCCACAGTAAATCCAATTTGCATGTTTGATTTGGCAGGAGTTTTTACTCCGGATGCCCTTCCTGACACAACCCACTGGACGCTCATACCGGGGAATGAACCCAGGTCCCCTATGCACCAGTCTGGTTTTTTTTACCAAATGAGCTATCCAGCCGAGATAATGAGTGTACATAGAATAAGTACTTAAAATTTGTGTACATTGAGCGAATGCACAAAGAATTACATACATATAGTGGGAATGTCGGTGTTTGACACTTTTCTGGTTGGTGTATCAAATGCTTTCAGGTCCTCACTGCTCAGCCGAGGTGTAATGTAAAATCGTCTGTCCGTTGAACAAGGTAACTTAGAAGGATGCAGTGACATCTGCGCCAATGTTATAGTGTGGGTGCATTGTGCCATGGAGCAGAAGACTATTGAAAACTGCTCCATTCTGAACGAGTGGTGTGAGTTATGCTTTTTCTTTTGCTTTTCCTCCAAGAATATTTGGTCTGATTTCAGTCATCCAATGGTTCTAGTTCTTCATTTACTTTAATGTTCAAACTGGCCTAGTTGGAGGTCTGTACATCCCATCATATACCTGAATGCGCATGGTTCAGTTGCCCTGGTCTTTCTGTTTCAGGGATTTAAACTTATTTTGTGGTTGGACGTCCTGTTACCACTGTGCCGGGTCTGGAAACATTGCCATTTAACCCCATGTAAATCAAACCTTAAACCACCAGAGAACGTCACATCAGGACAACTGTTGGTTTGATTACAGTATTTTAACACTAGATCCAGAAACAAAATGTGGATTTTATAATAAAAAGGAACTTTTGGAGCAGAACTTAAGTGACCAGTGGATACATGTGGAATATAAAGGATGATCTAAGAAAAATGACGTGAAAGGAAATGTACAAAGAAAGAAACAGAAAAGAAGGAATTAAGTATGTGAATTGACAAACTTCAACAAATATCTGGAGATTTTGTCAACATTCACCGCAGGAAAAAAGAGCTACTCACTTAAAATTCTCTAAAATGACTTGATATATTTGTTCCTTGTAAAACCACTTTTACTTCATTGCTTGACATTTATAGTTAATGATGAACAAACATAATTCTAAAAAGGTGACGAGTGAAGTTTAAATGAAAACAAGACATACATATTAATTAATAGTGGACATGATAAAGTACTGATGTCTCTCGAAACATTTCAGGTTATTTATATTATTACGTTTTTATTTGAAGCATAGTTTCATTCTAGGAAGTGGAGTCAACAACCCTGTGAAAATGTGATGTCATCACCCTGTCAGTGGAAACACAGTGGTTCAGCAATAACCTACTTGTATGAAAGTTCACTGTAACATCAATGTACAGTAACGTGCAGAATCTTTGTCTCGCCCTCGGTGGGTGGTGTTTGTTCTTCAAGGCTGGGGTCCTCCTTGAGGGTCCTGCAACAGTATCCTAACTGTTCCTTACACTGCACTTTTCTGGACTGAGATGACTGAGGTTGTTCCAGGGATCTGTTTTAGCCACTCTTCCAGTTTGGGGGTCACTGCTCCGAGTGCTCCAATCACCACAGGCATTACTGTCACCGTCACTGTCCATGCCTTCTCCAGCTCCTCTCTGAGCCCTTGGTATTTCTCAAGTTTCTCAAGCTACAATGACTTTCCTCTGCCCTTATATAAAAAATATATACAGTGCTGTATATATAGAAATATATACAGTATATATTTTTATATGCATCATCTCACTTTGAAAACTATGGTTGTGTCCTCTAAGGATGCAACAGTATAGTTAATTTATACAGTTTGTCTGTTTTTTTGTTTGTTTGTTTGCTGCTCCATATGTCCTAAATTGCCCTTCGGGATAAATAAAGTTTTTTGAATTGAATCCAATTACATTATCCCGGTTCAGTAAGTATTTCAATTCACGAGTCACATTTCACAGTAGAGTACATTATAGTAATGGAATTCTATAAATATTTTACCTAAACAATGAGTCCCTTATTTTCAGAGCATAGGTATAAACAATGACACGCACGGCATAAATACAAGGTGAGCACTTTTATGACACGTATAGAGGAGTGTTTGTAGAATGTGACATGTCATCTGTCATTAATACACAAAGTGAACAGTCACTGTTCTGTAGGTCATGACGTCCAACCGTCAGCAGACAGAGACATATAACACAAGTCCATCTCTATTTCTGCTTTAATTACACTGTACATATTGAGAATTACTAATTGCAGAAGTGACTGTTGAACGGGACAGAGTAATGCAACTCACTGGTCTTCATCAATTAACCAGTATTAATCAGTTTCAGTGGGGCATGGCTATATATCTCTGTAGACTGGAAACAGTCCATACAGTCAGCGTTGTATGATAATGGACAACTAAACGTGTCACTTTGTAACCCATCCTGAACAATGCTTACACACTTTGGTTTGTTTCGCTATTCTTTTTCCATCTTCGGCAAATGTTCGATTTAAATCCCAAGTGTTCCTCAATTAAATGTGTCTAAAATGTTGCCGGTGTCAGGTGACAGTTTGTCTCAGTATTCACAGACAACAGACAAGCGCTCCGTTCCTCTCATATTCTTGTAATGTTCTTCTGAGGTTCCTCCGATGGTGCGCCGATGTTCCTCTGTCATTCATGTCTCTAGTTGTGATGCAGTTCCTCAGTGACTCCCTCTTGGCTCCACCCTCTTCCACCTGATCTGACATCAATATCTGCATGTACCCACTGGTGGGTTGTTGCCACGATTATCCTGCAGAGATTAAACTGAATCAGATTGCATCCATGACACTGATGGTAATCCATGGCATCATGGTAATGTCTTGTGCATGGTAGTGAGTGGCATGTTTACCATGGGTACCTGTGCTGTGTTCCTCTGGTTGAGTTGTGTGTTGAAGCTGGTCATCCTCTTGTCACCATCTGTCCTGTACAGGTACTTCATGGAGACACACAGGTAATGTGCTAACCTCATGTACATGTACGTATGTATACATTGCTACGTCTAATGAGTCATGTCCCATTTGCTTCAATAGCGATGCTGATGGGACTTTAAATAACTGTTTGATTTGTTTTGTGTATGCTAGTGCTTTGTTAGCAGTTGCCTCGGCATTAGCCCCTATGGCAGCTGTTTCCTACAGGTTTCATCACCTGTGCAGGAGGACAGTGTGTCTTGTTCTGATGTTGATGTTTGCAGTGGCCGTCCTCTACAATAGACAGTGGCGGACCGTGCTTTTCAGACCTGGGCCAGCAGTGATGTCCTACCCGACTTAATCCACCTCTTAAAACCATAATTCTAACATGGCTCTACACACGATGTATTTAGACCAAAACACATACAACTGTATCACCTGAACATAAAGTCAAGTACAACACAGTTATATTAGTCTACTCAGATTAATATAACTGGTCGACCGGCGGATACGCCACCGGTTCCAGTCGGCATCGGCTGGAGCACACGTCGACGTCCCGGTCGGTGTCTGCTGGCGCACTCGCCATCGATCCCGGTCGGCATCATCCAGCGCACACGACACCGGGCCTGTTCGGTATCGGCCGGCAGATACGCCATCGGTCCCAGTTGGTATTGGCCGGTGGATACACTGGTGCGCGGACTTATTGCCGGTCCCGGTCGGTATCAGATGGCAGACATGCCGCCAGTCCCGGTCAGTGTCCGATGGCTTATACACTGCTGGTCAGGTCCAGTGCCATGTGATCTACCCACTAGGGCATTAACAGAAACGTCGACCAGTCGACACGTCGACTCCTGTAGCACAAGTCGACTTAAATTTGGAGGAGTCGACAAGTCGCATGTTATTTCTCTCCGTCTCTCTCGATGTGGTTGTGTATTGAATGCAGACTCTGCCTCTGATTCGCTTAAGCAGACACTCTGTTTGTGTCGGCGGCGGAACACACTGCCTGTGTGTGCATGTGCATGTGCATTGTGTGTGTGTGTGTGTGTCAGCGGCGGATCACGCTGCCTGTGTGTGCATGTTTTGTGCTGTTTAATTTAAAAGAAAACTCATGAGTGTCTGCTACTCAACATCCTTCACATTGCCCACATTGTTCAGCACTTCCTGGAGAGAGACTGACACATCGAGGTAAACAAAGGGAAAAGTAAACAAACTGACAAGATGTAAGCAAACACTGACTGTATGTTATCTATGAGATTCCAAATATCGAAAAGAAGAAATATGTAAAAATGTATATATCATTGACTGAGTTTTTGTTCAATGTGGATAATTTAGTTCTGTGTTGTTGATTTCATTGGTGATGTTGTCATCAGCCAAGATCGGGTCAAGTAAATGTGGTCTGTAATTATTGTGACTTAAATGTGTTCAGCTATGTCAAAGTTATGTAGACATTCTGACTGATAATGCTAATATTCCACAGCTTCAAACATTCTTCATCAACAGTCAGGAGGGGACACCTATTCTGGTGGAGCGGTTCGTTGGGTAGAGCCTTGTCCAGAACCAGATGCACAGCTTATAGATTCTTATTAATAATTTATGACATTCATCTACAATAGGGGTCCTACACACATATTTTGTATTATTTTCTAACAATGTCTTATTTATTTATTTATTATTTTATTTATCTATGGTTTTAACATTTAGAATCATTAAAAAGTGGTAATATGATAGAAATGTCTATCAAGAAAATCAAAAGTAGGAAAAAAGCTAATACAAGCATGAATGCCTGTTGTATTTCAGAATGATTTAGCCTTTTCTAAATTCACGTGTCAACACATGTTGATTACAAACAGATTAACATTCTACACCTGAAGTCAACAATAATCTCCTTAGTCTTATCGATGTTCAGGAGCAGGTTGTTCCTCTTTCACCAGTCAACCAGGTGTTGCACCTCCTCCTTGTAGGCCAGCTCATTGTCGTCTCGAATGAGGCCCATGACTGTGGTGTCGTCCACGTACTTTACAATGTGGTTGATGTTAAACCTGGGATGACAGTCATGGGTTATCATGGTGAACAGCAGGGGGCTCAGGACGCAGCCCTGGAGGGAGCCGGTGTTCAGGGTGATGACCTTGGAGGTGTTATTGCCCACTTTAACATACTGGGTTCTGTTGGTCAAGAAGTCCAACAGCCAGTTACACAGGGGGTGTTTAGCCCCTGGGGTCCAGTTTGCTCACCAGATTCTGGGGGAAGACGGTGTTGAATTCCGAGTTGAAGTCCAGGAACAGCATCCTCACATAGGTGTTCTTACCCTCCAGGAGCTCCAGGCTCAGGTGGAGAGCAGAGGAGATGGCGTCCTCAGTGGAGCGGTTGGGCTGGTAGGCAAAGTGGAACAGGTCAAATGATGGGGGCAGCACTAGGGCATGAACAGAAACGTCAACTAGTCGACACGTTGACTCCTGTAGCACAAATCGCCTTGAATTTGGAGGAATTGACAAGTCGCATGTTATTCTTTCTCTCCCTCCCTCTCGATGTGTTTGTGTATTGAGTGCAGACTCTGCCTCTGATTCGCTGGCTGACTTGTAGCATGATGGAACCACAGCCTGGTTCAGTGATGTGTTGAAGATGTCAGTGAACACCTGGAACAGCTGGTCAGCACACTCCTTGATCAGACGTCCTGGAATGTTGTCAGGGCCCGCAGCTTTCCGTGGGTTGACTCTTCTCAGAGCTCTCCACACAGCAGTGGCTTCAAGCCTGAGGACCTGATCATCAGGGTGGGGGGTGGATTTATTTGCCGGCGTGTTATTCACATCCTCAAATCTTCCATAAAAGTCATTCAGAGCATTGAGGAAACTGATGTAACCCGGACAACGGGGGGGAGGGGGTGGCTTTGTAGTCGTTGACAGACTGGATCCCCTGCCACAGTTGTCTGGAGTTTCCAGAGTCATGAATGAAACCTTGGATCTTCTGACTGTAGGCACTTTTTGCCACCCTGATGATCAGTGAAGGTTCCTGGATGCGAACCACTTTGATGATGCCTCTGTTGAAGTATTGCTTCTTGGTTGATTTATCAACATGGGCTATTGTTTTTAAAGTGTACTTTTCATCTCTTTTACCTTGTCTTTTCTGAGGCTGATTCCCATCGGAGAAACACTGTAAAAATTGCTGTGAAGTTCAATTTCCGCTCCACATTTCATCTTTTACCAGTGCCAGGGTCACGCTACAGTTCAGAAACACACACTTGTCTTTCACATTTGTAAAACAGTAGTCTAAGTCTCATTGTTGGTGAAAATAAGAAATTTTTTGCCGCCTCATGTAGTGGCTAAACTCCACTAATATCGCTAGCAAGGTTAACCCATTAGCTGCTTGGCACCTGGCTCATTCTGCTGCTACAGGTCTGGCCCCTCTACCAATGAAGGTCAGCAAACCAGCACAAAAGGTTGATTGACAGTTAGTTAACCATCCCAGGAATGAGTGCAGGGTACTTGTAATTTTGATTGTTTGTAAAGTCGGACCTGTTCTACCAAGTGACTTTCTACAAGTTTTCTATATTTATATCTCAATTTCATAGACATTCATTAAAGATAAGAGTAAATCCAACTGTTGTTCTATTAAAACAGAGAAAACATAAGAAAGGTTACTTTTACAACAAAATCTATTGTTAGGTGAACATATTCTGTTCATATGACATCCTATTTGGTTCTGTTTTTTGAATGAAGTTAAACAGAATGGTGTGGTTTATGATTGGTTGCATGGTAAGTTGGATTAAACTAGTGTGGAATGGAGCTCTGTCTGTGGTGAATATCTAGTTAGTGGATGGAGACATCATGCACCAGACAGGCATTTGAAAACCTTGTGTTTGAGGGTCAACCACAGACCAGTTCGACCTAAATCTCATGACACGATGGAAACAATGGACGCTGTTGGGTAACGTTCTGCACGTGAAACGAGTGATGGTTCAGATGATCGGTTTTCATTTGATGTCAAAAATCAATTATCAAATGGATATCAGTCAAAACCAATGGATCAGACGATGGACATGAATCTTTGAGTGTCAAACCCACTGTAGTTTTATTAACATCACTAGTCTAAGTACCAGTGAATGTTGGTTAAAACAGCTAAAGAAACGACAAGAATATCAGCATCAATAATCTACAGAGAATAAAGAAATGGACACGACATATCATGACTCACGTCATATTTTAAAGCAAAATGAACTAAAGTCAGGCTAAAATAATGTATTAGCCTGGTTTAGTCCCATTTTATCTTTGTTTCAGCTCTGTTTTATCCTGGGTTTAGTGTGGATTTCATTCTGTTGTTGTCTGGGTTTAGTCCTAACCTTGTACAAAATGAAAAGTAATCCCTTGATTTCATTTATTACCTTATATTTTATTTTCCTGTCACTATAGTGTCTTTTTTTCCTGGTTTAGTTTTGTTTTATCCAGGTTTAGTCCTGTTTTATCCTAGTCTTTAGACCTGATTTAACTTGTTTTATTCTTGATTTTTGCCTGGTTTAGTCATGCTTTGTTCTGGTTTTGTATTGTTTAGTCTGGGTTTAATCCTGTTTTAGGCTAGGTTTAGTCCTATTTTAGGCTGGGTTTAGTCCTGTTTTAAGTCTGGGTTTAGTCTTATTTCACGCTGGGTTTAGTCCTAACCTTGTATGAAAGGAAATTAATCCCTTGATTTAATTTATTTCCTTGTATTTTATTTCCCTGTCACTTGGCTTCATTTTATTGAATGAATATGTTGAATATTTGTGTTATTAACCATTTTCCTCTCATAATTCAGTTTCATTTTTGTTTATGACAACCTTATAACACATTGGTTGTGTTTTTATTATTTCTTCGTATTTGCGTTTGAGAACCCGCATGACTTTTATTTTTCTTTGTTGAGATGTTGATTCTAAATGACTGATGTTTCAATGTGTTTAACTGTGTGATTTCAAACTTTCATTCTCTTCATTCCCCTTGTTTTCATTGGTGGATCACTTTTATTGGATCTCTTCACGTTGAGTAAAAACACAAACAGAACCATTGACATTCACAGGACTTTTGACCTCTGTGAATGATTATTCAGTGGTCAAAGTTCACACTGTGTATTGGAATAATTGTCACGTCGGCCGCTAACAGAAGCACAGGATGAAAACATAAGGACAACAAGTTTAGACGCTGCACAAAATATCCATCAAAAAAGGAATAGAATGATTCATAAAAAATTAGAATAATTTAAATAATGTTAATAATGTTAATGTCATGTGAAGTCTGTCAATTGTATTTAGTATATATTTTAAAATCTGATTCTCTATATTTCTGTCTTGATGATACTGTAAATTATTAGTATCCAGTTGTTCTTATATTTAATTATATCCCGCTGTAACTTCATCTAAACTTTCAAAACCCTAGAGTTCATCACAGTTTACATGTTTTTAGTCACATTTATTTCTTTTTACCTATAAAGTCTATATCGGTGTCATTAAATGTATATTCATTTAGTATTTTTAGATCACATTTAGACAAAAACAGATTTTATAACGGACCTAAATCAGACACATAATAAGAAAAAAAAAACTGAGTTTGAAAGTTTAGATGAAGTTACGGTAGCTTTTAATTCAACCTAAGAAAAACATCAGTTATACAATTTAACTCATCTCGAGTCTGTTCCAAACCTCAACCTCAACCTGTTCTTTTCTTTATTTGTATTTATATATTTATATTATTGTGATTTACTCTTATTTTTCATCATATTTAC